>JAWQEG010006559.1:0-31463 GCA_033782935.1 Petrolisthes cinctipes
CGCAATGTTTTCAGGAGACTTGAGGATGCTGTATGCATTGGTATAGTTTTAATTAGGTAGCTTCCGTTAGCAATGGCAGAATTTAATCAATCTACTTGTTGATATTTTTTTGTGCATACATAGAGCGATATCCGATTTTGACTCTAGGATCAGCTTTCCATTGGGGTTAACAAAGGGTGTAGATAATTCACTGAGCCATTCATGCCGCGTGCAGGGCAATATCGGCCCTCGCTGTGGGGTGGGTAGGGACGGGAGTAGCCTGTACCGCGCCGCCCACCCATGGTAGTTGCCTGCATGCTATGTTCGCCTTTATGCTGAATGATTATGCACTGCATGGCTGTATATCAAATCGGTGGCTAAAACCCTTCTATTTCTCGCGTTGCAAAATGAACAAAGCAATCAGAAGGCCACTAATTACACCTATTTGTACAGAAGCTAGTTCAGGCCCATAAGACTCTGGGGAAATATCGATTGTGTATGTGTGTGTATGTGTGGTGACGGAGGCCGGGAGGAAGGGAGGAGAGTGTGTGGTGGGGGAGGGGGGGGCAGTGAGAGGTTAGGGAGGATGAGGGACGAAAATCAATTATATAGGATTGAAGAGGAGCGGCGAGGGTATGGCGGGGTGACCGGCTGCCGACACAGGCCCGCCCCTCAACACTTCATATGAACATGTAGCTCACCCTCCCTCCCAGACCGGCCTGCTGGCTTCCTCATACAAGCTTCACCTCAATCAGTCCCGCTTACTAACTCTGCCTATACTGGCTTCACCACCACCACCCATCCCTCAGCAGCACCAGAGTCCCGGCCTGCCTGCCTGCCTGCCTGCCTGCCTGCCTGTTTGTCTGCTTGCCTTCCTTCCTACAGCCACCATCCACCACCACCGCCGCCACAGCCACCCTGGGCAAACCAACTGCATTTTTTATTTCCCTTCCCTACATCATTTATTGAACATTTCTTATATCTCTAGAAATCAACCCGGTTTTAGGCACGGCGAAATTTGCATGGCTTGCAACTCGAATGCACAACTAAAATAGTGGATTGTATGAAAGTCAGTGTACACACAAATAGAGGATTGCATAATTCTCGAATGCACACTAAAATAGAAGATTGCATGAATTTCGAATGCCCCTAAAATGCAGGATTGTATGCAACTCATATGCACAATAAAATGCACCAAATGTATGAAATGCGAATGCACGGTAAAATGGAGAACTGCATGAAACTCGAATGCAGTAAAATAATGGATAGTATGATACACAAATGCACACTAAAACAGAGGGCCGCTGTTTGAAACTCGAATGCACACTAAATTAGTGGACTGCATGCGTTTATTATGATTGCTGTTGTGTGTGAGTTAATGGTAGTTTAGTTGGAGATAAATGAGGTCAGATAATGGGGCTTGTTATGGTGGTGATGGTGATGATTATGAATGATGGTGAGTATAGTGGTGATGAGTGATTATGAATGATGGTGAGTATGGTGGTGGTGGTGATGAATGATTGTGAATGATGATGAGTATGGTGGAGAATGGTGATGGTGTAGGTAATCTAGATGTGTGAGTGCCGTAATGATAATGAGAGTGACTTTGATAGTGAGGCATTAAGAGTAGAGGTGTAAACGGAGAGTAAAGGGAATTATGTGCTAGTGTATGAGTGAGTGCATTCGTGTACCCCTGCGTGAATGCCTGTGTGTGTGTGTGTGTGTGTGTGTGTGTGTGTGTGTGTGTGTGTGTGTGTGTGTGTGTGTGTGTGTGTGTGTGTGCCATTATTGTACGCCCTTATGTGTTTATACGCTTGTGTGTATCTGCAAAAATGCCCTAGTGTGCTTGTGTGAGCGTGTGTGCCCGTGTTGTGTGCATGCAGGTAAGAAATGATGGTATATACAAATATGAAAAACAATGATGGACAATGATGGTGTATGTAAACCAAACAGTGAAGGTGTGTGACTCAAAAACCAGCAATAATGTACGATGACAAATAGTGATGGTGAGAGCGCGAGGGTGCATGCGCAGGCAAGTGTGATAACAATCAGTAATAGTGGATGTATCACAAACAATGAGGGTGTATATATGAGAGACAGTAATGGTGCATATTTATATCTGCACATATATGTGAATATATATATATATATATATATATATATATATATATATATATATATATATATATATATATATATATATATATATATATATATATATATATATATATATGTTTGTGATGTGTGTGTGTTATATTATATGAAATGTGTAGTTATATGTAAGTGTGTGTGTTATAATGTGCTTGCCTGTGTCTATGAATGAGTGTGTGTGGGTGAACTTGTGATAAAGCAGGTAATTTTTTTGTATAAATGTATAAGGTCGGCATATATATTGATATCCCTATTGGCTACATACCACCTAATGTACTACCGTCTTCCAGTACGAAGGTGAACTTTGTGAATGAAATGTAATCACCTCTTTTCTCAGACTATGACCCCTGGCAATAATGGACTCATGAAGGCATATTTATACATTAAAGATCTATGGTATATCTCAGGACACAACTGTATGAGTGGGCGCGTGGCCTAAACACAGACAGACATATAGACAGGGATAGCAGAGGTGTAAGCGCATGATCCTCTGTGTACAATAAGCAATAATGGTGCCTGTATGAAGACTGTGCTTGCATGGCAGACAACAACGACGTGTGCATGGTAAATAAGCAACGTTGTGTGTTTGTATGTTCATGGGGCGTGCATGGTACAAACAACAGACAAAGCAAACACCAACAAAGAGAGGGGTGGGAAGCATAAACGTTAAAAGAGGGACAATAAAAACTCCCGGCGTCAAATGTAACCGTGATAAAATTTGCAAAAACGAAAATGCAAAAGGCAAAACAGTAATAACCAGGGCAATAATGACATTAGCGATAACAACGAGCCCTGCATCAGCATATAAACAACAGCATAACAGCGGCAACAGCATGAAACAGCAGCGTCAGGGAACAGCATCAAAACCGACAATAATCAAGGGAATGTGAAAACTCAGAGTGTGACCTGTCGATGGTACAGTAACACGCATGTCGGCCAAATTTGAGAAGCGGGGAGTAAACCTTACGTAGCAGCCCGGCCCAGACAAGGAGATGGGAGGGAGAGGAAGTAGATGTGGTGGTGGTGTTCTCAGAGTAAACGTTGAAATATCCATCTCAATAGTGACTTTCTACAAGGACCTGTGATATACTGTGGAAAAATTGAAGGTTTCTTGTTCCGACTCACGTATCAGGCAATGAAGGTGTTGAAATGGTGGAATCTTGAACCCGTGATAAGTTTCCATGTGCAAGAATAAGGTTTAATGACTTTCTAAAAAAATATGTTTAATTTACTTCCCCACCAGTAATGATACTCTTATTAACTAAAACCGAACAATGGAGCACAAAACCCCCTTAGCCAGGTTACAGAAAGATGGATTTCTAGTTATGATCACTACCGTACTGTACCAAGAGAGTTAATGACAACACCCGGACCAGGTAAGCCAAGCCAAGACAAGACAAGACAAGAAAGGAAGTTACACACACCACGGCAGAGCAAAGACTGAACAGACAACAACACTGGCTGACAACACACAACAGGTTCCAAGAAAATAACTCAAAGATTAAGGATATTTTACATTCATTTCTCTGTCAAAAAGAAAACTGTAAGAAGAGGCAGAATATTACGTAAGAATATAATTATAATGCATCATCGAAATTCTTAAGTAGGATAATACTATTGACTTCTAGGGTCTAATCGGCAAAGCCCTCAAGACGGGCTGAAAACATTAACATTTTGATATCACTGGTCTGCAAACGGGGTCAAATATGTACATACAACACATCTCAACGATCTATATCATGTAGAGCAAATAGTTATTACAAGAGTGACTCTGATTGTAGACTTTCACATTGTTACAGACTCGCAAGTCACACCAAAATAAATAATAGAGATATACTGTAAAAAATATAGTAACTTACAGATCAATGATATGAAAGGTGGCTGCATGGGACAGTCAGAAAGAGATGCAGGTAGACAGACATTCGATGATGATTAGAATAGATAAAAATTCCCTTGAACATGAAAAATCAGCGAGTGTAAAAATGAAGAACAACACTACAGGCGAACAGCTGCACCTCCAAAAATAGCGAACAATAAATACAGATGAACGAACATGCAAAAATAAAGAACAACAGCAGAGGTGAAATAAAAAGGTGGCGTAATAGAGACCATCAGAGAACACGACCAGAAAACTACAAGAACTTTACCCATCAGGAAGCAAAACAAGGGAGAGGGTGAGTCATAAGCCCACACGCACACACACATGCACACGGACTCAAAGAAACAAACGGGTACACACACATACACACACGGACACGCACACAGACTCAAGAAACACACACACACGGACACGCACACAGACTCAAGAAACACACACACACACACGCAGACTCAAAGAAACACACACACACGCACACAGACTAAAAAAAAAAAAACAAAAAAAAAAACACACACACACACACTTACTGAAGCAACACATATACAATACACATGAATTTACATCACCCTTACACATACACATACACACACACACACACACACACACACACACACACACACACACATATACAGTGAGTTGAGGTAGGTAGGTAGGTAGGTTGGTAGGTAGATGCAGACAACAGCAAGCAAAACACAAAAGTATCCATCACAGTTTTGCTTCGTGGCCCCATAACGTTTGTTCAGATACTATATATTTTTTTTTTCACTTTGAGATCCCACAGGTAATAATAAAAATAAAGAAAAACCTTGGTGGATGTTATATTTCCCTTCCTCCCCCTAGGTTAAAGAGAGGCACAATGAGGTGGTACGTATGAGTGAATGTGTGAGTGAATGCAGGAGGGTAGAATGGTAAAAAAAAATAATAAAAAAGGGAGCGTTTGAAGGCAGGGTAATGGGCAGGGTTGGGAAAGGCAGACCACCTGTGTCGCGGAAAAGGGGGAAGGGGAAGGGGAAGGGGAGGGAGTGCAAAGGGAAGAGGAGAGAGAGGAAAAAAAGAGACAGAGAGTGGGAAAGAGGGAGGGAGGGACGGACGAGGGGAAGAAAGGAGATAGAAGAGGGATAGGAAACAGTGAGGAGGGAGGAGAGAAAGTGAGAAGAGGAGAGTTGAGAAAGAAGGGAGAGAGAGGGAGGAGAGACAAAGGGGTAGTAGGAGGAAGGGAAGAAAGGGAATAGGGAAAGAGAGGAGGAAAGAAAGTGGATAGAGGAACACCAGAGGAAGAACGGGAAAGAAGAAAGGAGGGATGAAAAGGAGGTAGAGAAAAAGAGGATGAAAAGGGAAAGACACGGGGAGAAAAGAGACAATAGAGGAGAGGACAAAGGTGACAAACAAGAGAGAAAGGGAAGACAATGAGAGGAAGAGACGAAGAATAACTACAAGGAAGAAAGAGAGGGCACAGTAGAAAGAAGAGGAATTAAAGAGTGGGAGGAAGAAAAAGAGACCGAGAGAGAGAGGGGAGAGAAAAGAGAGGAAATGACAGTGGAAGGAACAAACGAAGGACACAGAAGAGAAAAGACAATGAACACAAACTGGAAGGAAAGACAGGAGAGGAAGAGAATAAGAGAAAATACTTAAGAGAAGTAAAGAGAGAAATGAGGAAATATAGACAGATATACACTGATGTGAATGGGAGTAAGAGAAACAGTGTATATTTCCAAGGTAAAACATTAATGGCATTACTGTAGATGTAAGTGGGCAAATACATTATTCCTCAACGATACAGGTACACGCAGCGGAGGCCAGGCAAAAGAAACCCAACCCAACGACGTAGCGAAATTGATCTTATCGGTACAACCACAAACACGACAAATCTCCGGGGAATATCGCTACATGAGAATATAAAATGTCCTTCATCCAGAGAGAAACAGACACTGAATAAACGCTGCCAAGGATACACAAACTAGGTACAGTGTATGATTTACTGGGATAGACAATTTATGATGCTTTTATACAAGTTCCGTTACACTTAGGTGGAAGAAGGGTTACTAGCAAGAATAAGAATGCAATTGTAGAAGAGAAACAAATTGTCAAGCCAAGCCATCAAAATTTACGAAATTAAAAGAAAACATGTAAGGTAGAAGGTTGTTTTATAGCAAAAAGAGATTCTGTATATGATACTTTACTAATTTGTTAAAAAAATATATATATAAAAAAAAGGCAACCATAGATCATAACTATGTATTAAAGAAAATTGTTGATGTTCGAAAAGTAATGAAGCAAAAGTTATTGTATGTATGACTGAAAATAGATGGAGTTACACATCTCATGGCAACCTAGAGATGGACCTAGAAGCCAATTAAGGACCCTTTGATCGTGTATGAAATTTGGAGTCTTCTGATTTCTCCTGACCTTGCCAAGAAACAAGCTCCTTCTTTTATCTCAAATTATCTGACTACAACACAGGGCCCCATAAGGTAGACTTCCATCCATCTATACTCATCCACCCTACCATTGATTTATATATCCATCTAGCCATCCATCTAACTATGCCATCTAGTTTTTCCACCTAACCATTAAAATCATATATTGTATTGTATCGTATATGTATCGTATTGTCACTCTCCGACATCCATCAACATATCGTGGTTTCAGAAGGTGTAGAAGAAGTAGGGTGGTGCAACATTAATGAGGCAGTGAGTGGGTCAGGGAATCACGGCAGGCCATAAGAACAAACCTCCCCCCCCCACTCTCACTCTCACTCTCTCTCTCTCTCTCTCTCTCTCTCTCTCTCTCTCTCTCTCTCTCTCTCTCTCTCTCTCTCTCTCTCTCTCACACACACACACACATACGTACAATCCAGCACGCACATAGTGAGTGGTGTGTTTCCCTTGCCCTGTGATCGACAAGGCCAGACAGAGTAGGTAACACAAGTCGACTCACTGCAAGAACTACTGGACACTAATGGACTGGACTCCACTACAGTGTTGTTATTTCTAGCAAAAAGGGTACAGTTACAGACACATGACACAAACACTCTTCAAAAGGGGCCCCTTACCAAGCAATAGACTAGGACGCGTCTCTGCACACAACGTCTCATACTACCCTAATGCTCATTGAAGGGCTCCGTTTCAGGTGTCTCTCTTTCATATGTCCACATCTGTACATCTGGAGGTGTGTGTGTGTGTGTGTGTGTGTGTGTGTGTGTGTGTGTGTGTGTGTGTGTGTGTGTGTGTGTGTGTGTGTGTGTGTGTATGAAAGAGAGAGAGAAGAGTATGCACACCTACTCGTTTACGTGTTTGAAGCCCTAACGTAGCTACCCCCTGGCCCGTACATAATTATGCACATCTCCGAATTTTTGCAACCTCTCGCGCATCCAATCAATGGTAAGCGTACCGGTGCCACATTATCACTGCCTGGCCAACTCATATGTCATGCAAAGCCCAGGGGGGTCCGGGTGGCCGATTTGCATGATGAAAACGTCGCCACTCCTGCCCTGAGAGAGACAGAGAGACAGAAACAGAGAATGAGACATGCAGAGACAGAGACAGTCACAGAGAGAGAGAGACACAAACAGAGACAGTCACAGAGAGAGAGAGACACAAACAGAGACAGAGGCAGAGAGAGACAGAGACAGAGGCAGAGAGAGACAGAGACAGAGAGAGAGACAGAGAGAAGACCAGGCATGACCCTACCCACCATGAAGAACCCCACCTACCCCCCGCTGCGACCCCACCCTTCACCACAAGCAATTTGAGGCAGCAAGCGAGCACGAGGGGTCGAGAGGCCAGCCATGCACACTCACTCATTCACTCAGGCGGTGATTTGACGTCATCCTTCCCTTCCACCATCTTCACCTAAATTATCACCTCCATTTAATCCTCAGTTTCATTATCATCAGCAACATCAATAATATATCAACATGATCATCATTATTAGCATCATTAATATTGTCATCATCCTAATCATTATGCATCTTGTTGTTGAAAGTTGTAGCTGCAAACGTTTTATCTGAAATAGTTTACAAGTTAATGATGTCGTATAGTGCAAAGGAAATAGACGATACTACTTAAGAATGAACAAACGTATGTACTGCATTTGGGGACTGGTCAAAGGACGAACAGAACATCTACGATTGGTCAGAGAAAGTTTTTGGCACAATCATGGCGTGGGGAAGCTCGGCTATTTTAGGTCGGATGGTGTGAGGTGATGGCAGGCAGAGCGGCCTTCACTGCAGACGAATGACCAAAGAAGAAGCGGCTATTACAGTGAGGACGGCGAACAGGCTGGTGACACGTTGACGAGGGGATGAAGAAGGGGGAGGGTGATCATCTCAGCTGGGATAAAAATAGTTTCCCGAATAACAAGGACGTATGAACCCACAAACCGCAAGGGTTTATATGCCACTCTTCTCGGTTTGAAATACACAAAGTTTTGAAACCAGAATGGTGTTTATTTGGTAAATATGTCATTTCGTATAGAAGACATCAAAAGGCCTTTGTGAACACTCTTAGAGCAGACCAAATAATTACAGGTGAAGGACCTGTATCATTAATTTAGCAAGAAGATGCAATACAGGCCCCTACCAAAAGCTGAACATTGATTCAAACTGTGAAAAGATAATTGGTCCGAGACTTGAGTGATTAATTTATACTATACAGCAAATGTCAGTTTCAGAGAAAAACAATATATATATATATATATATATATATATATATATATATATATATATATATATATATATATATATATATATATATATATATATATATCATTTATAGAATGACAGTCCATCGGGTACATGTCCAGTGAGCCAGAGTCGCGATCGAACCCATAATTATAATGACTGGTATAAAGCGTCCACGGACCCCAACTCGTGCCTTCCCAGAAAGTCCTAAGGAACACACTGTCATCAGGCGTCATGCAGGGAAGACGCATTAGCACCCAAAAGACTCCGCTGTGGCATGACGTCGTGTAATCTAGCCTGCTCTTACATTCCGTTTCCCTAAGATTATGGCGTCCCCTCTGTTTTTGACATGTTTCCCCCTTGTTGGGTCTCTTAATGAGTGTTGAGCACTTGAGCACCATCCGCCACCACCACCACCACGTCCCCAGCGTGCCATGCTCTCGCTTCCCGTGGTGTTGTAGGCAAACCGGATGGACTCCAGTATCCATCATCAAGGCGAAGACGTCTGGATACACTCGCTAATATTAAGGTCTTACCACGTTGGTGATTCTCTCCAAAATAATTTAAAAAGTTTATCATGAAGGGTTAATACAGCAATTATAGGGACTCAAAATTATTCATATGAATTTAAATGAGAATATTATAAACATTTTAAATGATACATGAAGCAAATGTAAAACTATCCAAAATATGTGACGTAGGCTCAGTTAATGCATGTATTATAATAATTTGGAAATCGACGAGTAATTTTGAATAGCTCTGCACATTGTTTTGCGGCCTATTTACAAGACACCACAATTAGGAACATCGATTAGTTTTGTACATTTTATGCAACCATTCAATTATGTTTAATGCAGTGGCACCAATAGGGTGTTATATTGCTGACACACACACACACACACACACACACACACACACACGTCAGTTCTGCAGTCTTATAAGATCTGTGTCGACGACAATGTTTCCAGGATTTCTTATATAATCTTAGTGCGGAAGTGCCATAAGCTCTTATTCTCTACATAACAATAAATAAAATTAGTGTTCAAAGAGTAACCATACTTTAATGGTGGTTACTATGCGTGTATGGGGACAGTCTGATATTTAGGTTTGCATGTGAAAGATGTAGTATGTAGTGGCGTGGCGGTGGTGGAGTGGGAAGCCGGACAGGGAAGGCAGTGACAGGAAAATCGGCTAAATTCGACCAAACAAGTGAAAGCAGCAGCAGCAGCAGCAACCGAGACCAGGAAGTGGGGACGGAGGAGTGACCCTGGTGCTGGGGAAGGTTCTACTCCACCACAGCATCTTTCTCCAGTCCACCAAGCAAGACACTCAGTGACAGTATTCCCTACCAGAACTGCAGCAGCAAGTATTATTGTGTACATTGTTACGGACGATGCATAGTTCCACTTAAAAAGATTCTAACCTCAGAATAGAAACTCTGACAAGTTTGAATCATGTTGCTTTTCTGTGTTATCTTACTTGTGTTGATACAGTTTCAAGATGGAAGTAATACACTGTTATCCACAGCCTTAGTCATACGTGGCTAAAAGAGTGCTATTAAAAAGAGGCTACTGTCATCTGGAAACTACAGTTAAGTCATGATTGTGGTGTAAGCCATTAACATGCACATATAATAAACATTCGCAGTGTCTTGTTGGAATTCTTTGTTTTCTATGTTCGATTAATCGAAGGTCTAAAGCGTCTTAAACTTTTGTTTGGGAAATTACATTTACTTAAAGAATTAAATAAATTTGCCGCCCTTATTGCACAATTAAAAGGAATCTTCTAATAATATGTAAATGTTTTTTCTTTCGATAATGTTCAAATACCAATGGCTGTATACTTAAGATCTTATAAGACGACGGAAGAAAATTCTGAATTTAAGTGTCAAATACCTTAGTGTAGTGAACATGTTATGCATCAAAGAATGACCGAAAAATCACACAACAGATCCATATAACTCAAACCGATGGTTATGTGTGGGAACCTATAAACCCGATCCCAACGCCTTTGAATACATCAGTGCATCCAATGACAAAATATAATCACCACGTTTAGAAAGTGTCAGAATCTGGTAAGGTATTTCGTGGAAGACAGGTTCTTCAGGTACTTAGCTGATTAATTGCTGTCCAGTCTGTTAGAAAAGACCACAGTCAGAACAATACAAGAAGGAGAAAAACAGACTTTTATGTTTTCACTAACTGTCAGAACAAGATCTGGTAGACAGAAGGGGATACGGAATCGGGAAGCAGCATTCGTTGGCACAGATACTTGGCAAGAGGTCAACTACAGTACAAAACTCATAACAATATATGAACACATTATTAAAAATGCATACTATAGGATACAATGTTAGTATAAAGACATCTACACACGCTGACACACACACACACACACACGTGCGCACGCACATTCACGTCATCTATATATATATATATATATATATATATATATATATATATATATATATATATATATATATATATATATATATATATATATATATATATATATATATATATATATATATATATATATATATATAAACACTCACTCACACCAGGAACAAACTACAAGAAGCTTCTATACACCATTCTCCCCAAGTCAGTATACAGACGTCTGGTACACACACTGGAGAAAGCCAGCCAGTCAGTGTAGGTAGGACAGGACACAAAAGCAGAAGGCCAGGGAGCTGATGAGTAAGAATATCCCTCTGGTAATGCAGGACTAATGATTGGCCCCCATTGTTAGAGGCAGGAGCGACCGGCACCGGGGTAACTGACCAAGCCGGCGCCTGCTGCCTGGGAGAACAATGCGGGCCTAGATAATGATAATACTACCCCCCGAGGCTAGCACAAGGCCCGCGGAACAATTAATACCTGTATTAGGTGATGGAGCGTCTCAAGCACAATGAGGTGACGTAGCTTCCAGTTAATTGGGGTCCGTCTAGTGGTTGGTTGGATGGTAGGTTGTGGTTGTGGTTGTTGTGATGGTTGGTGGTTGGTTAGTTTATGGTTGGTAGTAGGAGTGATTGTGGGGGCTGGTTGATGGTGCATGGATGTGATTGTGGTAGTTGGAAGTGATGGTGGTTGGTGTGTGGTTGATGGTGGAAGTGGATATTGTTGTGGTTGTGTTGACAGATATTTTGATGTTGTAGTATGTTGAGGTGTGTGGTTGGTTAATGGTGGTTGGCTGGTGGTTTATGATGGTATTGTGGGTGAAGCTGGTGGTAGTGTCTTGCCGATGTTGGTGTTGTTGTTATTATAATTGTTGCATTTGTCCCATTGTTTGTTTTTTTCTTTACTTTCGTGTTTCTTTAGTTGTATTAATTCTTGCATTAATTTTGTTTGTTTTGCACTGTTAATTTGTTTGTTTTTCTAACTATTCCTCTGCTTCCATTTCTCTATTTGATTTTTATGTTCTTTTCTCACATTTATCCTCTATTTTTGTGTTTTATGTTCACCATGTCTGTATAACATCAATTTAATGCTATGCTGTCTATTCCAGTTTCTGCTATATGTATACAGTTCGTACACCTAGCTTGGTACTTTGTGGCATCCGGTAATGTCTATTTTATTCTCTACAGTTTTACGTTTTTGCTCTCGTTATTTTACCTGTCCACATATTTAATAGTTTCACCTTTATGTCATTGGCATTCTTACTCAGGTAAAAATTCATGTGCTGAAGTAGGACTTAGTCTATTTGGTTCTTATGAAATCAATTAGGCAGGGACTAATATACTGATACTTACATATATCATAACAACAAAAACATTAAAAATATATTAATACTAATGCTAATAATAATACTTGAGTTAGTCAGCGTGACAGTAGGCAGGATTGTATAGCTTTTGACTTTAGAGTAAACATTCACTGCCAAGTTGGTGCTCCACTACCTTGTTATCTCCTCTGCATTCCAGTACTAATTTCTGTATCTTTATATACATGCCCCTTCTATCATACTTTTATTTATCTTTTCACTTTTGTATTCAGTCTCTTTATTCCCTTTCCATTCTCTCTCTCTGTATTAAATTCATAAGGATTTGTACTGCTTCTATTTTCCACACATCCCAGCTGTACTCGTGTACCGCAAAGCCAGGAGGGTGTACATTTATGCCGTACATTTATGCGCATACTATGGGAGCGGGCCGTGTGTTTCGCAATGTTTCCCTGCATATGCAAAAACGACGGACAGACTGACGGACGGACCAGTGCGCCGCAAACCTGGCTGGATGACCTACAGCTTAACGTTGGGTGAATTTGGAAGAGTCCGTGAAACTAGAGAGAAGGGAGTGAGAGAAAATGCCAAAAAGGAAAGGATGCTCAAATGAACTTGCCACATAAATGAAGGGAAGAAGGGAGAAAATTACTGCTTCCTCGTATGTTTGTTTGTGTGTCTGGCTGTTCCTGTACTACCTCACTCGGTCAAAATTTGTAGCTTGTGGATCTGTGTATCACAACCACTTCGCCTTCCAACTCTATTCCGTCCCTCCCATGTCACTCATTTTCTACCGCTTACTTCTCATCCATTTACAGTTTTATATTACATTCATCACTATAATGTGTTCTGCATTATAAGTCACTTTTTACACTGTCTTATATACTAGTCAGCATCCAATCCCCGTCTCTCTCTCTCTCTCTCTCTCTCTCTCACTCTCACTCTCTCTCTCTCTCTCTCTCTCTCTCTCTCTCTCTCTCGCTCTCTCTCTCTCTCTCTCTCTCTCTCTCTCTCTCTCTCTCTCTCTCTCTCTCTCTCTCTCTCTCTCTCTCTCCTTTATTTATCTGTTCCGGGGCGCGGCAGACAGACAGAGGGGAGGCGCCCTACCCGTCCAGTGACAGCCAAAACTCACGGCAGGAATTAACCCGTCTATCAGGGGCGTCTTGGGTGATTTGTCATGAGTGTTGTGATGGGGTTGTGGGGAAGGTGAGGCGCCTCGTCCTCTCACGCCTCTGTCCCCTACTTCCCCATTACTGTTTCCTTCATCTTCTGCGTTAGGTTTATATTTTTCTTCGTCGAGGTCCTATGCTCTCTGTCTCTGTCTCTGTCTCTGTCTCTGTCTCTGTCTCTGTCTCTGTCTCTGTCTCTGTCTCTGTCTCTGTCTCTGTCTCTGTCTCTGTCTCTCTCTCTCTCTCTCTCTCTCTCTCTCTCTCTCTCTCTCTCTCTCTCTCTCTCTCTCTCTCTCTCTCTCTCTCTCTCTCTGTGATGTAACGTTATCATATATTACATTATCCACCTCCTTCTCGTCCCACCACACCTCTGCCAGCCATAATCAAATTTTACATACCCTTATATAACCCTTCAACCTCCTGCTTGTGTCAATACTACCTAGGCTGCACCCCAAATAATAACTAATACCCTCATAGAAAACCTTTACATGGAAGCACTAGATGACAACTGATATAACTCTCCAAACACTCCCAGGAAACACAGTCTACACCCTCAGTATTCGAACAGGGGACCTTTTTTTTTATGTATCACAAGTGGGAAGTATTGTTAGTCCTTCAGTTCGATCACCAACAGCAAACTCCATCATCAAATTTTCTCTGATAGGACAAGGTGCCGAATACCTCACACCTCTTGTTTTGATATATTTTTTTTTTTTTTTTTTTTTTTCCTCGACACTCTCCCGCAATTATTCTCCCGCCTAATCCTCCCTCGCTCTCTCACCCTCTCTCTCTCTCCCTCCCTCCCGCCAGTTACAGCTTCCACCCGCGCAACCTTCTTCTTCTTCTCCGCCTCCTCGTTATTCTCCCCTCAGGCATGGCATCTCTCTCTCTCTCTCTCTCTCTCTCTCTCTCTCTCTCTCTCTCTCTCTCTCTCTCTCTCTCTCTCTCTCTCTCTCTCTCTCTGTGTTATATAATGTTAGCGCTGTATGGCAAATCCTGTGCATTATTCATGTCAAATATAAATAAATAAATAATATAATTTCTTTAGGTTTTTCGTATAAATCCATTTCAATACCATAATGCCTTTTTTGCACTCAGATGAACATACATAAAGAGTATAAGATGTCGGTAAATTAAAAGATCCTGATTCATCAAAAGTGTGCCCATAACAAGCAACATACTCAAGGCTAGTATATATTTATTAAGTAAATCAAGAAGTAATCTCTATATGATCAACATTATAATATATTCCCTTAACATCTATTTTATTCCACATAACCTAAGTAACTCGGTATCCAAAGTGACGGCATTCGACTTTTCCGTAAAATTGTTCGCCTTTCTTGAGTAGGAGGCGCAAAATAACTGTCCTTGTAATTGGTCCTTGAATAAGATTAAAATTTTCGTGAGAGAGTACAATCAACATTCAGATTCAGTGAAAACAGAATGATGGGCATCGTAATACCCTTGGCTAAACCTCTTTCGTAAGTAGTTCAAGGTGGTAATTCTGTTTTGGTACATTGGAGTGCCTTGATTCCTCTAAAGTATGCTAGGAAACAGGACCAGAAGAGCAAAAATAATGGTGTCCTGTTGCTCGGAATAGTTTGGAGGATTCAGTTGCTCTTGATTTACCAACACAAAACTTCCCCCTTAAAGTGACAACAATCTGCAGCCACAGTAATCTGATAATTATGCTCCCCTGTATTACGAAAATCCTATATTCTACCTTAATTGATGTAGGAAGGAGGAAGTAATACCTAGACTTAAATGAATCCTATATACACATAATATACGTTTAATGTTTCATTGATAATAACAAATTTTCCATACTTACCATTCATCCTTGGGACAGATAACAGGGTTGGACTGGCAATCAGTAGTCACTTACCTGAAAGAAATAGAAAATACATCAAATTTTAATTTCTCTCCTTTCATTTCATATTTTGTATTTCATTAGGTTTGCTTAAATAGATTATATATATATACATTTGGATAATACACCCCAACTAAGAAAATACTATATTAGGGCAATAAAATTAACTTTTACTATAATGAAAGCAGAAAATGTCGCCTTAATGATATGATCTTATCTCTAAAGTTTCTGCGTACGTCATTAAAATGCTTTACGGCTTAGGTAGACAAACATAGAGACAATTACATAAAGAGAGAAATATTGAGATTGGTATGGGTAGAAACAAGTACGCAAACAAACAAAAGGGTTCCCACACAATGATTAAGACTGATGAAAAACTGACAATTAGATGGATAAACGGTTATGATGATATAATGAGAGAGAGAGAGAGAGAGAGAGAGAGAGAGAGAGAGAGAGAGAGAGAGAGAGAGAGAGAGAGAGAGAGAGAGAGAGAGAGAGAGAGAGAGAGAGAGAGAGAGAGAGAGAGAGAGAGAGAGAGAGAGAGAGAGAGAGAGAGATAGAGAGAGAGAGAGAGAGAGAGAGAGAGAGAGAGAGAGAGAGAGAGAGAGAGAGAGAGAGAGAGAGAGAGAGAGAGAGAGAGAGAGAGAGAGAGAGAGAGAGAGAGAGAGAGAATGAAAAACAAAGAATTCCGGATACTGAAAATTGCAAAATAGCGGCCAAATTTCGCGCAGAACTCATCGGGGGTAATCCAATAAGCCCGAAGTGTAACCAAATGAGGGAGGGGGCATATAATAGAATAATGGCCCGGATATATAACAACAACAACAACAACAACAACAACAACAACATCTGTGTACAATTGCTAACCTAATCAAATGTAGGAAAGGACATAAAATACAATAATGGTGGAGATATGCAACAACAATAGCATAGGCGTACAAAACTAAACAAACAAACTAAATATATATATATGTGTGTGTGTGTGTGTGTGTGTGTGTGTGTGTGTGTGTGTGTGTGTGTGTACTCAAATTAAGGATGGGGCCAATTTAAACCACCCTCGGCGTACGCTTACAGAATTTCCTTTACTTTTTTTCCTCTGTTTAAGCAGATGGATATAAAAAAAAAGGGGGAAAAAAAAGAATGAATTGAAAAAAAAAAAAAAAAAAACGTAAATAAGAGATAGGCAAAATAAAAATACTCTGAGCTTCCGAAAAAGATACGCTATTTTATACCGAGCTTACATAGACTACAGTAGAGCGTCCTGCATGTACCACGATGAATGTAAAAAGAAATGAGGGGAAAATGAGACCCCCAGCTCGGCAGTTTCCCCTTCAAACGTCGCTGAGAAGATGCATTTTTTTTTCTCTGTGGCCAATCTGTTCTTCTTTTGAGGAGAGTGATGCCTAAGATAAGACAAGGTAGAGTAGACAAGTAGAATGCGGTAGGCAGGGATAGTAAGACAGGAGGCAAGTTGAATTAAGTGTTTTAGATTGAGGGGATGACTATGTTGAAAGGCATTGCAGGGTATTCTAGATTTGGGAATGCAGGAAGATATGCATTAATGATATTCTGAGGCGGAAGGATGAAGACAGTAGTGTAGTTAGGGTGGCTTGGGCAGGTCGGACGGAGGAGATGTAGGTTTGGATTTGATGACCGGCTGAACGACGTAGACAGGTACTGAGTAAGCACAAGTAATGAGACACAAAATGCGGCTGGTTATGCAGACCGATGAGGTAGGTCGGCTCAGAGGGTTAGCGTGCAAGAGTAAAGGAGGTTAAGCAGCTCTGGGTAGATGGGGAAGATATGGCCAGCAAGTATAAGGTGTGTAAAGTGAGTAGAAAGGGTAACGTAGTAGGAAGGCAGGGTGGAGGTGAGACAGCCTGGTACGGTGAAACAGGCAGGCTGAAACAAATGGGATGGATCGCCCAGGTCTACTCCACCGAGACAGCAGCAAGGTTATGGTGTGAGCTACAGAGTAAGGATGACAGAGTGAGAGTGGAATGCTTAGGGTAAAACAGGGAGGGCGACAGGTTACGAATGATGCAGAAAAGGCGACATGTTAAGAGTGACACAACTAGGTGACAGTGTGAGCTCGACAAGCATAGTGTGACAACGACAGTCCCAGAACGGGGTCGACAAAAGTAGTACTGTGTGGACAATTATGTGTCATAGAAAGGCACAAGGAAAGACCGACCGGGTAAAAACAGCTGACAAAAGGGTGTTGATGGCAAAGAGAGGAAAACCGTGGTAGGATGTGAACCATAGTGCGACAAAGATATGCACTGGTGAGGACGACAAACAAGCCCTCAGCCTAGTCCAATAAAGCCCAGCCCAGCCCAAGGCCAGGCCAGCCAAGCGCCGCATAAAAGCAAACAGGAGGTGTCGCGCCGCTCAGAAACCCGAGTGAGAGCGGGGGGTTTAATCAGGCCCACTAATCGCATTACTTGGCCCGATTATCTCCCTCTGCGAATATAAAACAGAGAGTCATCGCAATTATGGAAGTAATGAGCATATTAGCAGGAAAATGTAGTCAGGGTTTTATTCCGTGAGGGAAGTGCAGAGGCCCCCGAAATATCCTGCGTCGGGTTGGAGGGCGTTTAGTTTGTTGTAATGCGTTGTAATGTGTATAATGCTGGTTTATTGAGGCCCAAATAGGGTTAAATCTTTCTGAATTATTAGATCCGGGAGTATTTTTACCGGGGCAAATGCAGCTCTACTTGCCTGGCTCTTGAATAATTGAAGATTCGAAATGCATGTGAAATATGTCCGGGTGAGAGCGCGTGAACGAACAAACCCGTGTTGTTTGTTATTGTTGTCGACAGCATTACTAGCCAGGGTGAGTGTAAATGGCCGAATACTGATGACGCCCCCCACTCTCCTTATTCCCAGCCATCTTAGGTAATGAGAAAGCAGGATTATAAGCCCCGGTACACACACTTCAGGACCCATTTTGCTCCTTTCCAATCGTGTACGTGAGTGAGAGAGAAGGAGTAAATATAAGGAAAGGAATAGCGATATTAGAGTCTCATTACTGCTCGTGATGAAGTACATAACTGAGGTTCTGCACGTTTTCATTTCGAATAACTCAGGTACTATATTATGCCGGTGTAATTAGAGACCAAGATAACTAAACCTGAGTAAACATTATGAGCATTCCACACTACTTATATCCCGGCAATTTGAAAAGAGAGGAGGAAGCTAAAGTAATGAGAGAGCCAGCAGCAGGTAATGCGAGTCCCGGCAAACTCTATCTAGGTGGGAGTGACGTGCTTGTTTTTCGTAATCAGGCCTAACGTATTAAGGGGTGGATACTGAAAATGGGCTGGCTGGCTCCGTAGACTTTTGCCTCGAGTGGGGTGAGCGACGCACGAGCTCTGAGGTAATCACGCTGAGTTACACTGGCGCCCCCCTCACACACACACACACACACACACACACACACACACACACTTACACTGGTATACACACAGGACACTTACACTGATATACACACAGACACGTTTGGAAAGGCGGACACGAACAAGTAAAGGGAGTAGCGAATTAATTATCCTTATCGTGAATCCTTTTACGTCATTAGCACCAACCATATCCAAGCGAAAGTAAATTATGTGGTAGATAATGCCCCGGCAATGGACTACAGCAACAACAATCTCACAGTGCACGCCAGACCTGACAACATGTAAGGTGACAATGTAGAATAATGGCACCATTTTCAGTTTCAAGAAAATATTGTTACTATTATCTACAAGTAAATATCAATTCAGAGATAACCGTTACGTTATTATGCATTCATATTATTCATATTGAATGTTCATCGTTTGATTCATGTAATCATGCCATTTATGAGCAGTCAAAGTTTGCTGTATCGCCGCTTTGAGTAAGTTGTTAGCGTTGATGCAAAGTTGATGGTCTGCAATGCCGTAAGTTCGAATTCTAGGATGGGTAGCTGGTGAGAATCGACGCAGCTCACCATCCGTCCTAACAGTTTTGGTCGATGAAATGAGTATCTAGGGTAACACCCCGGGGAGGTAACTGGGGTAAGCTTGAAAATGCTACTAGTGTCCTCGTGTCCCAGGATAGTAGGTTATTATAACCTTCACAGATTCAAAGGCCAATGTAACTGAGATATGTACAGTTGCCCACACATGAAGTTGGTATGGCTTGTTACTTGTGAGGTGGCTACAAGAGAAAGTAAAGTGAAAATAGATGTAGTTTGTTGACTGGGAGACAGAAAAATATTATTACTGTTTGCTTGTCAACAAACTATAACTTTTGCTCATTTTCTTTCCTGTCGTAGGTATCTCACAAGTAGCGAGGCGTACCAGATTCATATGTAAGCAACTGTACCATGATAAATTCCCGATACGTGATATCCCCCGATTGACTTTATAACTTTACTTTATAAATGAATAATGCCCACATATCCTGAGAAGACGTATAAACATACGTCCATTAGTTTCTTTTACCTTGTTTATTAAATACTTAAAAACAAACATAAACTAAGTACTTTCCATAATCTCAGTTTACGAAGGATTCCGTAGAACAACAGAGTCGGGTACACCTGTACTAAAGTCACCTGAGAATGGGTTGGCTTTCTCTCTCTCTGTACTGAAGCAGCATGTAATATTCACCGAAAGCGGCGATGTGAAAAATGAGTATAACACGAGGCGAGGGTCAGTGACAAGAGCAATACCGGGAGTGCACCGTGACAGGTCAGGGATTGCTACCAGGAAAACCAGCTACACTGGCAAGTTAATCGTCCTCGGAACACTTAAGAAACGTAACATTTTCTTGGCGTACAAATACTGATGTAAGTCACCTGATTTTCACAATACTCATTTCCAATCGTGTTTCTGAATGACAAACTAACATTCCTTGTACATGTAATATTCTCCTCTAATCATACGATAATCTTATAGTTCCTGGAGATCATTTTACGTTAAGGAATTTTAAATATGACACCATCATTCATTATTATCCAATCATTTTCTCAGGAGTCTGATAAGTTGTAGAGGAGACAGTGAAGTTATCTTCCTTTGTTGAGGGCAAATAAAAACAGTTCTAGGGAATTTATATGCCATAAATATTACTCTTTCAATCATGGCAGAGTATAAACAATCCTAACATTTCTCGAGTGTTGCAAGCGATAAACCAATACGTGTTGAGAACCAGTAACTTCCTTCAGTATCATGTTTGATAGCTAAAACATATGTATGGTAAATCTAAAGAAATATTATCGCCATATTGGAATAAATCGTTTAATAATCCTTCCATTGACAACATTCAGTATTTTATATAATTAACACCATTTATCTTTTTACTATAGTAGGCTATATAATTATTTAACGTTATCTGGTTATCTTGGCGGGTAGTGAGGGAAAGGAGGAGTAGACATGAAAAGGAAAGGAAAGGGAAGTAATGTGAGTGAGGAAATTGATGTGTAGTGACAGGTAATAAGGTAAGGGTACTACATTAAGGAATATATAGAGAGAAACGGAGAAGAAATGGAAGAGAAGGGGAGATAATATAAAGGAATACGAAAGAAGGGTAGAACTACATATTGAAGCGACAGTAGATGATAATAGCGAAAATAGAGGATAGTAAACGAGCGATGATAGTGACAGAAGAGGATTGTGAAAGGAGGATAGTTAAAATAGTAGAAGATAATGAGAGAATGAGAGGACAGAGAATAATGAGGAAAAGCAAAAGAAATGGAAGATAATGAGAGAAATTGAGAGCAGTGAGGGAGGTGGAGGGTAGTGAGGGAGATGAAGGGTAGTGAGGGAAGTGGAGAGTAGTGAGGGAGGTGGAGAGTAGTGAGGGAAGTGGAGAGTAGTGAGGGAAGTGGAGAGTAGTGAGGGAAGTGGAGAGTAGTGAGGGAGGTGAAGGGTAATGAGGGAGGTGAAGGGTAGTGAGGGAGATGAAGGATAGTGAGGGAGATGAAGGGTAGTGAGGGAAGTGGAGAGTAGTGAGGGAAGTGGAGGGTAGTGAGGGAGATGAAGGGTAGTGAGGGAGATGAAGGGTAGTGAGGGAGGTGGAGAGTAGTGAGGGAAGTGGAGGGTAGTGAGGGAGATGAAGGGTAGTGAGAGAAGTGGAGAGTAGTGAGGGAGGTGAAGGGTAGTGAGGGAAATGGAGAGTAGTGAGGGAAGTGGAGAGTAGTGAGGGAGGTGAAGGGTAATGAGGGAGGTGAAGGGTAGTGAGGGAGGTGAAAGGTAGTGAGGGAGGTGAAGGGTAGTGAGGGAGGTGAAGAGTAGTGAGGGAGGTGAAAGGTAGTGAGGGAAGTGGAGAGTAGTGAGGGAGGTGAAGGGTAGTGAGGGAAGTGGAGAGTAGTGAGGGAGGTGAAGGGTAGTGAGGGAAGTGGAGAGTAGTGAGGGAGGTGAAGGGTAGTGAGGGAGGTGAAGGGTAGTGAGGGAGGTGTAGAGTAGTGAGGGAGTGGGAGAGTAGTGAGGGAAGAGAGAGGAGGGAGACATCGTGCCGGCCTCCACACGTCATTATCGACACCTGCATATAATTACCGCATATTATAGGCCAGTCTGTAATCAAGTCGGCACAGCGGGCTCATTATGTGTATCAGCTCGTCTGTCCATCTTGCCTCTGCTAATGAGTATCCCTGATGAGGCTCCAACACAACCCGACTCACCAACACACATGTGCTCCCTAAACAGGCCAGCTAGTCAGAAATCCTTGCCAGCCTTTCATTTCCATTATGCCAAAATACTAATGGAATCTAAAGTGACATTCAACTTCTGCTTACAGTTTAATTAGGAAGGGCAGTTGTTAGTCTTAAATATTAATTGCTTGATAAGATTCAATTAAATACCTGTCTTTCATTCACCCGATACAAGACTTGTGATTGTTTATGTTACAGGGATTCCAACCATATACGAAACACGAAGACAAATAAATCTCAACTAACCTTTATACAGTTAGATTCCACAAACATATTATCTCGAATTCTGAACAATCCTATACGTACAACTGGAATATCTACAAACCTATACGTACAAATATGAAGAGATAGTGAAAATGAAACTGAAAACCATCTCTTCCATACGAAACATAATGAATGACCCAATTACAGTGACCCCATCATGACGTGTTTAATGACAGTCTCCTCCAACATGGCTGACATAGTATTGGGCAGCTGGTGTCACTCGTGGAACTGCCGTCAATGAATGTAACCTAAGCTGAGCCGAGGACCACGGGCCTCTCTTTACAGTCAGTGAGTGAGTGAGAGTGTTTGTATCGAGGTCCACAGGTGTGGTGGGCGTGTGTGGGTTTAAGCCAGAGAGAGAAAGAGAGAGACAGAGACAGAGACAGATATATATATATATATATATATATATATATATATATATATATATATATATATATATATATATATATATATATATATATATAGAGAGAGAGAGAGAGAGAGAGAGAGAGAGAGAGAGAGAGAGAGAATATGTGTGTAAGTGTGTGTGTGTGTGTGTGTGTGTGTGTGTGTGTGTGTGTGTGTGTGTGTGTGTGTGTGTGTGTGTGTGTGTGTGTAAGTAAGTAAGTAAGTAAGTAATGTTTATTGCTTATTATAGTAAATACAATGAACTGTACATAAGAATTATATTTTAGCAATACAGTCTGTCGAGCAGGAGCTCCATGACAGACAGATAAAAATAAATGTGTAAATTCATCATGACCTAGAGCAAAGATTCATTATAATCATACAGTTGTATCAAATGGAATCAAACAGCAAACAAAAGCAAACAGTAAGAACTGAATTCAAGCTGCCAAAAAACAAAAAGAAAAAACAAAAACATAAACAAATAGTACACACAAAAGCATACAGTAAAACAGAATAAAAAGTAAAACCAAAATTAATCAGTGTGTGTGTGTGTGTGTGTGTGTGTGTGTGTGTGTGTGTGAGTGTGTGTGTATGTGTGTGTGTGTGAGTGGTGTCGATGTAACTGTGAGTGTAAGCGTCTGAACACCTTATCAGTCGCCTTCCAAATGCACGCCGGATCCCCCACGCTGCCACCAGGGGATTTGACTACCTAATTAATCAGGCCTAATTAGCAGGGATGGCGCGGTTGACATCTCATTAATATCCTCATTACTTTGCAGGGATCACACTACCCGCTTCCCTTCTGCAGGAGTAAAATGTCCTTGGTGGGTTGGATGAGGGAGGGAAGGGCCGGAAGGGAGGAAATAATAGGAAGGATAATAGAAGGGAGGGAGGAAGGAAAGACTGAATTGACAAGTTTAAAAAGGAAATATGAACAAATAAAGAGTACAGTTTGTGAAGGAAGAACAAACGACTGAACAGAAAGGAGATAATCATTTGCCTCATGTTCTAAATTCATCATATGATCCATCTTCTAAATGAGAATAAATTGTAGTTCGATGCAGAATGAAAGTGTATTCGATTTTTATCATTACACGTGTAACTCAACCGCGGTATTGAAATTTTGGTTAGAATATCCGTAGAATTTTAACACGGCCATTATTCTGTTGACCCGACTGATTTACAGCGGCTTACAGTTATACCTCATCTTTAAACTGTATAAGTAAAACATATTTGACATTCCAGAAATCTGCTTAATTGCTGAGAACTGAAAAAATTACCTACCCAGAGCCACGTTAATTGGATAAAAAATGACAACGTGAACTTCGAAAAATGATGTCGTTTGTCCAAAAGATAATATAATATGTATTAAAGAATAATGAAATACCTTGTCCCCTGAGAGTCAAATAACAATTATGAACAAACAAGATGTAGATTCGCGTTGGGAAAAGTTCGAAGCTTATAGTCCTATGTTAAAAGGGGATCTACCTGTAAAATCAGCCATATATTTGGACAGATTACACGGGTCTCTGTGAATGTGTTAATACCTTTGGGAAAGATTTTGTACTATTGGCCATAAGAATTCATACACACGCTGTTGTTTTTCGAGGGTTTACAACACTTAGAAAATATAAGACTACGTAGCCTAACTGCAATACAACATTATTATTGGGTTTGTTGTTTTGTAATCACTGAGTCACTTGGTAGATCATTCATTGCAGCACTTCCAGAATATTGACCTCTCTTTCCATATAGCTTGTGTAAGAATTCCTATGGCCAACCGTACATAGGCAACCAAGAGTCTCCTTCTGAGCGTATTTTGGAGAAAATAGCGATATCCATTCCACTGATTACATTAATTCAACGATTTTAACCGAACACAGGAAGTATGAAAAGCATGGCAAACACATTACCTTTGAACAACAGTTCTCTTATCTGTCTTCCCACTCCCATTCCATCCCATTTCATTTCATTCCCATTCCTGGCTCTTCTGGGCTAAGGAACCCGTCAATGCATATTTCAGTACCCGTGGTGATCTAAGTCCCCCCTCCGCTTATTGGTGGTAATACGTCTTAATTTATGAATGAACGTCTAAGACCCGCTGGTGATCGCTTACTGGGCCTCGGGAGACTCATTCACACATAAGCCTAACCCAGAGTATTCCTTTGTCGGGCCAGGAGTAGGAACACAACGAGAGGAAATAATGTTACAGATGTACTGTAATCTATTGTTGATGAAAGCTTAATTGTAAATGGTCTAGCTTTAGTATAATTTGGTTATATGACATAAATTGTAATTGTATTCCATAGCAGCGGTGTATTCCTTCTCCAAGCCTCGAGTACTCAACGTAAAAGAAATCGAAGAGTTAATATAATGCAGATTAACCTCTGGATGACTGAGGTTCATTTAGTCGTAACATTTTAACTGCCAAATGTTTGTGTTAGTATAAAGTGTTAGAAGTCACTGTCAGCCAAAGTGGGTGTACGTACGTACGGTACTCCTTCACTGGGTCAGGAGGAGAACACTTACCCAGCTCTCTGTAGAATTTACATAATTTTTAATGAACACCGTTAACTGAACCATTAGATGTTTATATTATTTGCCGCTTACATTAATACTAGACATTATTACATATGACTATGAAAGTAGGACGTATAACCTTCCCGTTTTAAATCGGTTATATTCCTTGAAAATCTGTGCACCTCTGTCAATTATCTAAAAAATCATCTAAAACAAACTGTCTTATAATAATATAGCCTAGGTTAGTAGAGATTCAGATCTAGCGCAAGCGCACTGCAGTTACTAACAATTCCACGGAAGACCTGGTTCTATGCAACACCAAGCCCCTGTACCCTGGCGTAATGAAACTGTAATAAATCCGATAAGTTTGCTGAAGTGATACGGACTAAGCGCTCCTCAATAGGGAGAGGAAAGGGAACAGCAAATCATGATTGAAATGGCCATTTCGCGGAGGTGTTATCCGAATCGGCGAATTCCATACTACGGAAGCAAACGGCTTAGGAGTTTCCGGCGTGCTGGTGAGCGCTGATGGCCGTAGCTGATGGGCCGAAACATCCAGGGATGAGAGGGAACACCTGCCAGGAATCTCACAGGTAAATGAACTTGCATAAGTAAAATATTTACTTAAATGAACGTTTATTAGTGAATAAATCGAATGATGAACTTCTCTTTCCCTGTAACGAACGTGAGGGACAGATGAACGATCCATACTATTATCTCAGGAAATTATTAGGATGTTGGATGTGGTCTTTAGGTGAGGGAATGCGGACTGGTTCAGAAATCGTCTAAGACGCTTACTGGTCGGTTCATCCCATGGGTGCACCAAGTGACCA
Source organism: Petrolisthes cinctipes (assembly GCA_033782935.1). Classification (NCBI taxonomy): domain Eukaryota; kingdom Metazoa; phylum Arthropoda; class Malacostraca; order Decapoda; family Porcellanidae; genus Petrolisthes; species Petrolisthes cinctipes. The sequence goes on from JAWQEG010006559.1 coordinate 26,124, forward strand.
CACTAACCCCCAAGTGGGCTAACCCAAAGGGAAGTGTTAATGGAAGCGGTAGATGGAAGTTGTATAACAGACATAGTCACAATAACATTTATGAAAAACTGTGAGAGGAACATAAACGAATATGTTAATGGAGAAACAGAAGGGTATGGAGGTTCGAGATGAGATAAATCTCATGATGGAACCATTATCAGGAGTGTTATGACTGAATGAAGAAAATAGATATACAGATATAGAGTATACAGTAATAAATATGATCTCTCACAAAAGGTTTGAGGACTTAGCTACCTACAAGTTGTGTGACCTGTGAAAGCAAGCTTATTGTTTATCAAGATTTGAACTCACAGACGATCAGATATCAGAACAGTTCATGTGCATTATAAGTATTTGCAGCATTTGGCAAACTTTGAGGGCGCAAATATTTTTCCACGAGGAGCGGAAAATCACCCTGTGTTTAATTATTCCTTCCCGTGCTTGAGGTTAAAAAAGAATATAGTTTCCATTGCGGCACAGAACCGTATCATCAGCTGTCTGTACCTTGATGTAGGTTGGGGGAAAGATGCGGAGGCAAGGCAAGGGAGGAGAAGGTTGAGTCGAGACACAAAAACGGAAAGGAAAGGCAGGGTAAGAAATAGAAAGGAAGGGCAATTTGGAACAAGGACGAGTTGAGAAAGGTAGGAAAAAGGACAGCTGTATGCTGGGTGTGGGAGAGAGAAACTGAGTAACACAGAGCAGGACAAGAAAGGGTATATGGAGGTCCTACGTGGAGAAGGTTGGGTCGAGTAATAGTAGGTGATGCCAGGGCAGACCGGATGATGGGTGGGTGAGGGAGGAGAGGGTGGGCAAGGTGAGGGAGGATGGAGCAGGCCGGCCAACGAGGAGTGGGCTGTGTGTGTGTGTGTGTGTGTGCGTCAGTGAAGGCCATAACGCGACGAATCAATCAGCCTGGCTGGAGGTTCTTGGTCAGTAATCACCGGATCAGAATGCCATGAATAATTCTGATCTCCGCTGACGACACCGGCCACCCAGCTCATCCTGCAGGGGCCAGACAGTGCTAACCTGTGGCACTGTCTGCCCATCCACGGTGCCAGCCTCTACCACTACTCAACACGAGGGTAAGTAAAGTTTCAACTTTGCATTACTTGCCAACTGTTCCAAAAAGTGTCAACTTGTTGTATTCTCTATCAATTGTAGAAATACTAATATCAAGGGCTAGCTATAAATGTGTCATTTTAAAACTTGCATATTTCAAGAAAATTAGTTATTTCATTTATGCTTTCCTTATCTAGCACATGAGAGAAAGGGTAAAAACGTAAAATTCTATCCTATACTTCCCCACTAAGAGGTGCTGGGACCCGAGAATGGGCTGCCTAAAGGAAGGGTACATAACACTTTTCCAAACAGAAAATTAATTCATATATTCTTGAAACAGACTTAATATACTGTTGAAAAATGCCACATCATACATGTTTTCACTGATCACAAGAGTAACTCTCGTGTGCATGGAAAATGTATAAATTCACAAGACTCAAACAACAGCAACAACAAAAGATGTCGCGTATGTATTTCAATAACCTAAAAGGGGTTGTATTTACATGTGAACAAGAAAGCAAGTACGCAAGCACTCACACAGACACAAAACTGACTTGGGACTGAACGTGAAGAGATTATTATTTCCGTCAGAATGTCACTAAAAGATATTGTTTTCCTCAGATGTCTCCAGTACATTCCAAACACGTCTACCTTGATTTCCAACAAAAGACTCTTGTTCAGGGTACTCGCCAAGATGAGGGTATAGCCTACCATCACATGGGTCTCATTTTGTATTTATAAGAGAGAGATAGAGACAGAGACAGAATGAACAGATAGACAGAGAAAGCAACCCCACCAAACCAAAATCTCCAGCCACACCCACCCACACCCACACAACTGAAAACGTGGTAAGAAATGGGGGGAGTGAGCTGATGGTCCGCCTTAGATGAGTGAGTTGTGGTGGTGAGGACCAAGAGGAACAACCAGCCACCCACACCGCCACTAACATTGTCTTCACACATAATACTCTTCTACCATTTGTCAGGTACAAACTTTGGCGCTATTTTTTTCACAAATATTATAGCTACACATAACACACTGTAAAGGAATGAATATTAATAATTCCTTAATGAAGTTAACTGGCTTGGACTTATTAAAAAAGGGCAAAGTCATTTGGATCAAGTCTTTGGTAGTGTTTGTCACTTAGCAAGAACTGACTCGATAACAATACCGAGCGACGTGATTTGTAACATTTGGTCAAGCTGTGTAGATGTGCGACTTTCATGATGCTAAATTAACATGCGAAACTTCAACAGCCAAATCCAGATAAGGAATTTGAGTAAGACTGTAGCCACCTGTTGACAGTGACTTACCATTAGGATATACCATTCAGCAAATTGAAAGGTTAGATGTAAATTATGTCTATAATTGAATCGTATGCATTCATTTACACGACATGTAATGGGTCATTCGAATCAAGAGTGAGGAAGCATCATAATGAGGTGTGAAGTGTGTTCTAGTCGACTCGTGCTGAGTTAAAGGCAAGATGTGGTCGGGTCGAATAGGGTTGAGTTAAGTCAGGAGTGCTCAGCTTGGGTCGGGCTAGTAATAGCCAGATCAGGACGGTCGTGTGAGGTGGGATCAGGTTATTCGAAGTGAGATTAGGTTACGTTACGCTAGCCTGTGTTATACTACGATAGCCCGAGTTGTATATATATTTATTCGTCTGCATGGAGCAACATCCATTTTTTAAAAGAAATACAAAAGGCTGGGAAATTCATCACTGCATAATTGAGAAGCATCCGATTTGTGAGAAAACTGGAGTGATTGGAAAAGCGAACGAAATATTGGAAGATGAAAAATTAAATTAATCACACGAGGAACAAGGCTTAATAAACTTTGTTAAATAATATCGTATCTATCCGTACTGTTTTTGAAAAGGCCACAGCTCTCTCCCCTCCGCCTTCCAAATGTCACCTGTGGTATATATATATTTTTTTGTTTTCATTTTAAGAGCTGAACCGTAATTAAACACGAAATGATTTACTCCTGCACCTGGGGTCATGGGTCATTGGTTGGTCGTTTGGGGGTTTTGAGTCACCGTGGATATAGGCTGTTCGATTTCACTTGCTTTCTCTATTGCCTCCCTTCACCAACTCCCTCCCTCCCTCCTCTCTCATTTTTTTTCTCTTTCTCTCTAAAAACTTCCACTCCTTTACCATTTCTCTCTTTTTTCCATCCTCATCCTCCTCTTTTACTTCCTGCCTTCACCCCCTCTCTCCCTCCCTCCTTCTCCTTTCACTTTAAAGAGAAGAGAGAAGGTAAATGAAGGAAGAACGAGGGATTAAAGTACGGATATAAGACAAGAGAAGGAATTTTAAGATTTGGAACAAGCATGAAGAAGCGGAGGGAGGAAAATGGGATGGGGGACTGAATGAGGAAAAAGATAAATATAAGCTGAAAAAGTGAGGGTCGGGAGGACTGGGAACATAAAGAGAGTGGGGATGGTGAAGGAGAGATGAGAGGGAAAAGAAAAGTATAAGACGAAGTTGTGAGGAACAGAGAAGAGATAGAGAAAGGGGAAGAACATGCAGGAGGGAGAAAGAGGGCAGAAGTGGGGAGGTCCTGCTGAGAAGGTGGATTCAAAAGACTGATGGAAAAGGGAAAGAGACAAAATGGGAAAGTTGAGGGATTGAAGGAAATGGAAGGTTTAAAGGAAGTGCAGGTATTGAGGGAAAAGAGGAAGGAGGGGGATCGGAAAAGTGAGGGAAGGAGGGTCATTGGAGGTGAGAGGCGGGGAGAGTGGAGGGGTGAGAAAGGGAGAGTGGAGAGGAGGGGTGACGGAGGGAGAGTGGAGGGGTGAGGGAGGGAAAAAGGAAGGTTAAGGGAAGGGGTGATGGAGGTGGAGAGGAAAGTTAAGGAAATGGGTGAGGATCTGAATGAGAAAGGGTGAGAGGACTGGTGTGTGTAGAGGGGTGAGTGAGGGAGGGAGGGAGGGAGGGAGGAAAGGGACACATACGATCACCATAGAGCGCAAAAGGTCAACAGCGGACAGTAGAGTGATGGCACTAATGACCTCACTATATCTATGGTATCTATATGCTCTCAAAAACAAAATATAAGAAGCACAGCGAAGTAGCAAGTAGTAAGAGAACCTCAATAATATGAGAGCGTTTAAAGACACTATCCCATATTTCGTAACCTACATTATAATATATCTAAAAAGGAGGAAGCGCTCGAGTTTCATCCATCAACATGATTGCTCTAAGGGTCACTGTTGGTCAAGTCGTGAATTTTCCTACCCAAAAAAGAAAACATGGACGACAGGAAAGTCGTGCATCCATGATTTTGTACCGTACACAAGTGGTCGTTCAGAAGGCTGTGTGTGTGTGTGTGTGTGTGTGTGTGTGTGTGTGTGTGTGTGTGTGTGTGTGTGTGTGTTTTGTCTCCAGCGTGCCCACCACCTTGATGCTGAAGTGATCGTGTTAACTGGGCTTCTAAGTAACACGAGTTCACCCAAGACGTTGTCGACTCGTGGGACATACAGTAAACAAACTGCAGGGTTGAGTTACGGGGGACCTCATCTGGGGAACCTTGTGTCAAAGTTGTATCAAGAGATGGGAGTAGGAGTAAAGAGTTGCAGGCTTAATTCAGACTTGATAATACATTGGACTGTCAGCCATAGAACACCAACTATCTCGGCCAAAGAAAAAAACTATCGAGCAACTTTTGGCTTCTCTTTTTTTACATAAGCGTGATGTATTCAGTCCAAGATCTTCCCCAGTTACAAAAAAAATCATCGTATGGAATTACTAAGAAGTGTAAAGGATTAGAACATCTGAGGTACCGTACTATAACTTGCTGAGAAAACGTACGGTACATCATATACTTAAAACATTGCGCAAATCTGTAATACCAGGAGACTAACTGAAGAGGGAAGTAAAGAGTTGGCATATGTCGAAGCATCGGTTTCCTTCTAAATATTCCGACAAACAGGCTACCTTAGTGTACATGAGTTGGTCTGTTGCTTTGTTTAATTTGGTAGAATCGGTTGTCTCTTAAGGGGGAAGTTCTGTGTTGGTAAATCTGGAGCAACTGATTCCTCCAAACTATTCCAAGCAACAGAGTACCATTATTTACTCTCATCTGGTTCTGTTTTCTAGCATACTTTGGAGGAATCAAGGCACTCCAATGTACCAAAAAAGAATTACCACCTTAATTAAGTACATGAAGCCCCCAAAAGAAACAATATAATTATGTGATACGACACAGCGCCTGCGTTTCCGATTCCTTAATATTTACACCAGTTAC
>JAWQEG010006560.1:0-5000 GCA_033782935.1 Petrolisthes cinctipes
GCCTTCTCAGTCACACCCTCACCCCTCATACTCATTTCACCTCGCCCCCCTCACCCCGCCCCTCCTCACCACCACTCTCATAAACGTCATCCTTCATTCCCCAACCTAGTATCCTCCTTCACCCTACCTTACCTTCACCCCACACCTTCAGTTCTCGACCCCGCCCTCAAGCAAGCCGTCTTTCCCAACAACACCGTTTCTCCCAATTTCACCGTTTCAGAAATCAGCCTCATTGGAAATTTCTGCTTCCTGTCCCTCCTTACTCCCCACTTATCCATTTGTCTCACCCACACTCATTTTTACCTCTCTCTTTCCTTCTGCCTTCTATACTCCCTTTCTTCTCGCCTTCTTTCCACTCTTTATTCCCTTCTGACTCACTTTTGCACTTCCCTTCCTCCATCCTTCTATATGTAATGGATTTTCTGTCAATTTGTCCACATTATGTAGGATAGAAATTTGGAGTATGGCAACTATTCAATAGGCATATTATTCTGAGACTTGTATCTGTCGTTTATCTTCTATTAATTAATATCTATTCCTCAATAGAAATTTTATGTGAAATGGAAAGAGTTTGATATTAAGGATGGAATGTGATGTTGTTTGATACTTCGACCGAAATAATTGCACGAGCACAGTTTGTCTACAGTGATAATTGCAATAATGTGGTGCGCTTAGACTATTATAGTTTCAGACCAGAACTGGTGTCAATGTTATGAATCTGTGAAGGAAATGACTCGTGACTGGTAGTAGTATGTCATTTTGAGGGTGACACAGTTTTAGAAGTGGTGATGAAAGAGCAACCATTCGCAACTATACATTATCAAATACATGCTACCAGTCACCCATCAGTACCACGAGCAAGAAATCAGAATCGTGGTGGTATTATAGTCTATCTTGTCATTCATCGTACTCAACCCAAACTGACGAACACTTTTAGAAAATACTTTGCTCTTGTGTAAAGTACTCCTCCCATCAGCCTCTTCTTCCATTCCCTTCCCTTCTCTTTCCTTCTCTGCTGCCTGCCTGCCTGCCTGCTTGCCGCCTCCGTTGCCTCCCAGTTGACCGTGAACTCCCTGCCCTCACCACCAGTCCCCGCCCTCATCCACTCCACCCTGCCTCACTCACTCACTCACTCGCTCACTACTCACCACCAGTCATTTACCCACTATCACTCCACCCTGGCTCACTCACTCACTCACTCACCACCAGTCAACTCAGCCTCCCTCACTCACCCACTACTCCCCACCACAAGTCCTCTCCCTCACTCATTCACCCTCGCTCACTCACTCACTCACCACCACAAGTGCTTTCCCTCACTCATTCACCCTCGCTCACTCACTCACTCACCAGTCCCCCCCGCCTTCATTCAACCCTTGACTCACTCACCCACTCAACTCATTACTTCCCTTTCCACATATTCATATAATCGACACTAAGATTACACAAGATTGCACTGAATGATATGTGTCTCTCCCTGTGTTTCACTCGAGATATTCCAACTCATACAGATATCACCTCACAGTTCTTTATATTATACTATCGTTACTTATTCGCTGCTCCGTACAACTAAAAAAAAAAAAAACTATATTTGTAAAGTGTTATTTTTTCTGCCACTACTAAAAGTCTTATATGTCTTATATGTTTCCTTCTTGTGTATCTTATAATATAAATCCACACCAATTTTATCCCTTTACTATCGATAGACCATTTGCTTTGTTTACTTTACTTTTGCTATTTGTCTTCATTCACTATCATCAGCTTTTCATTGCTCTCCCTGCCCCCTTCCTTTAAACTCTTCTTGTCATTTTCTCTGTGTTTTCATGTTCTTTTTATTTCATCATAGTATTCACTGCCTTTCTCCAATCTCTCTCTTGTCTCTCCTCTCTTCTCCTCCTGTACTTGTTCCACGAGTTTTATTTATATAACTTTTTCTAAAATTTTATAGTCTCTCTTCCTCGATTTCCTCTTTTTCCTCTTCCTCACCATTTCTCCGCCCCTTCTCCCATCTTTCCTAGTTCCATTAATCCTTTCATTTCTCTCTCTTTATTCCTTCCTTATTCCACTTTCCTCCTACTTACCACTTCTTTCTTTAATACCCACCGTCTCCCCTTTCTTCCTCCTACGTTTCCCTCCAAGTGCGCTTTATCGTTGCTCTTCTTCCTCACTCATCTTTTCCTTCTCCTCCTCCTTCTCTTCTTCCTCCTCCTTCTCCTCTTCCTCCTCTTCCTCCTCCTCCTCCTCCTCCTCTTCATCATCATCATCATCATCATTGACCAGTACCTCCTCCGTCCTTGACTTACTGTAGTACCGTTATACATGTGTCCCTCGCCCTCACTAGTCCCTCCCTCATCCACTCCTCCCATCGCCCTCACCCGTCCCTCCCTCATCCCCTCGCCCTCACCCGTCCCTCCCTCATCCACTCCTCCCTTCGCCCTCACCCGTCCCTCCCTTATCCATGCACTCCTCCCCCTCGCCATCACCCGTTCCTTCCCTCATCCACTCCTCCCTTACCCGTCCCTCCCTTTTTCACTCCTCCCCTCGCCCTCACCCGTCCCTCCATCCCTTCCTTTCCTCGTTCCTCCTTCCCTCCATCCCTTCCTTCCCTCTTTCCTCCTTTCCTCCATCTCTTCTTTCTCTCTTTCCTCCTTCCCTCTATCCCTTCCTTCCCTCTTTTCTCCTTCCCTCCATCCCTTCCTTCCTCTTTCCTCCTTCCCTCCATCCTTCCTTCCTTCGTTCCTCCTTCCCTCCATCTCTTCCTTCCCTCGTTCTCCTTCCTCCATCCCTTTCTTCCCTCGCTCCCCTCTCCTCACTTGTTTTTTCCTCTGCCTTTCCTCCTTTCCTTCCTTAATTGCTCACTTTTCCACCCTTCAATCTCTCCTTCCTAACTCACTGCCTTCATCATTCACACTTATTCACCCATAGCATAGCATGTGTTTCTTCTTCTTCTCTCCCTTCTCACTCATTTATTTATTCACGCTTCCCTCCTCTTCCTCCATCCATCAGTTCTCTCTCTCTCTCTCTCTCTCTCTCTCTCTCTCTCTCTCTCTCTCTCTCTCTCTCACACACACACACACACTCTTTCTTAACTGTACCTCTAGTTTCCATTTCTCCTTCCTCTCATCTCTATCTTCCTTACTCCCATTTCGTCCGTCTCCAGCTTTCCTCCTACATTTCCCCCTCAACCCTAACCCCAACTCCTCCTATCCCTCCCCTCTGGTACCTCTCCCTCCCTCTCCCTCGCCTCTCTCACCTCTGCACTCTCTGTTCGTTTTCCAGTGGGTGCTGATCCCAATTTTAGTCCTGAATTCCATCAAGTTTTCAGACCTAACTGTTTCTTTTCCTTGCCCCCGCCCTGCCTGCCTGCCTGCCTGCCTGCCTGCCTGCTCCTTTGCATCTCTGCCTGCTTGTCTGTCTGCCTGCCTGCTCGCTCCCATTCGTCCTGCTTTCCTGCCTGCCTGTTTGCCTGTCTCTCATCTTCCTCATTGCTTTCCTTCCTGCCTGCTTGCTGGATTGCCTACCTACCTTTCTGCCTTCCTTTATCCTCTCCCTGCTTGCTACATGTCTCTCTCGTACTACCTGTATGTTTGCCCTGCGTCCTCTCTCTCTCTCTCTCTCTCTCTCTCTCTCTCTCTCTCTCTCTCTCTCTCTCTCTCCTCTCCTCCACTGCCTAAATCTCTGTTTGTTCCCTGCAGCGTTTCCTTACCTGTCCTTGTGTATCTTTGTTACACTGACACACACACACACACACACACCAAACGGATATGCAGGTGATGACACAGACATAGAAACAGACAACTAATTAACCTTTTAAGTTTGGATTACGTCTTCCTCAAATTGAATCCATCACATTTTCTCCTTTGAACAGACAGCTCAGTATCATACAGACAGACAGACAACAATAATTAATATTTATATTTGGGGGTTAATTCTTTCTTAAATAGAATCTGGTGAAAGGAAAAATTGAATCCATCACATTCTCTGCTGGGTATCACGGTCAGTTTAGTACCACGAGAGTCTGCATCACGGACATTTCAATATCACGAACTCTCTTTCTTTTCTCGTGTGTGTACATGTCCGTAGTCAGGGTTGGATAGTGTCAGAACAAGCACGACGTGGGTGTAGGCTGCAGGGAAGGTATGTATGTATGTTGTTGAGGGGCGAGTGAGGAGTGGCATGGAGAAGGGAGAGGATGAACGTGTAGGATGGAGAGAGGATGAAGAGAGGAGAAACGAGTGGGATGGAGAGAGGAGAAACGAGTAGGATGGAGAGAGAAAAGTAGTGGCAGGGAGAAGGGAGAGGATGAACGACTGGGATGGAGTGAGGAAAGTTATGGCATGAAGAGGGGAGAGGAGGAACATGTGGGATGGAAAGAGAGAGGAGTAGATGAAGGAGAGAGGATTGTTTGGATTGGGGTGGAGAGGCACAAGAAGAGTGGGGTGGAGAGGATTGTTGGTGTGGAGTGGAGAGGAGGGAGGAGCAGTGGGTTGGTTAGAGTAGAGGAAAGAAGGAGTGGGATGGTGAGAGGAAAAGAGGAGTGGTGTTAGAGTGGAGAGGGGAAAGATGGGTGGTGAGGAGAAGGAGAAGTGGGATGGTGAGGAGTTGGGTGGAGAGGGGAAAGGAGAAGTGGAGTAAAGAGGAGAAAAATATGAAATGAATGAAAAAGTAGGGGATAGAATGAAAAGAGGAAGGAAGGAGATATGGAGATAAAAGGAAGGGATAAAGGTAAGAGGAAAGAAAGGTGGGAAAATGGAGAAAAGCATAAGAAAGGAAAATAGGGAGAAGTGGAAAGGAAAATTGATAAGTGGAAGAAGGAGTAGAGGGAAGAACGATGATGGAAAGTGTAAGGTAAGAATGAATGAGTATACTTAAACAGAAGAGATGAAGGAAAAGAGTTGACCAAGTAAGAGAAGGAAAGAAGGAAATAGAAGGAAGGGGGGAGGGTAACGAGGGAGGGAGCAAAGTAAAGATAAGAAGAGAGAGGAGGATGAGAAACTAGGTAT
>JAWQEG010006560.1:7500-17500 GCA_033782935.1 Petrolisthes cinctipes
AATGGCAAAAGTGATCCCTGGGCACCTCCTTACCTATATCATTCCATGGATTTTTTCCTCTATGTGGCACCTGTGGTAAAGATTTCGTGTATATAATTTAAGGGACATCAAAGACCTGCCACCAATAATCATGTTTTGCTACTGTGAACAAGGCTGGATATCGATTACCCTCATGATGGTCTTCTTGCAGGACCTATAGTGAATGACGTTTAAATTTAGAGTAAGGAAAACTATAGGACTTTTATGACCGTAGACAAGAACATATATTATCGTCGGGTCCCTATGCCCGACGCTCAGTGTATGAAGTCGTCGTACCCCAAGCATAGGGCATCGGAACCTGACAAAATGTTCTTGTCTAAGGCCTTAAATCATATGAAGTAAAAGGCATGATAAACTCCTCTTGTGTGTCAGCCGATCCTGTTCGTCTTAGAGGCAATGCTCGCTGACATGACTGGTATAATTAAGGGGGGTAATTCACTTTTGTTACATTGGAGTGTCTTGATTCCTCCAAAGTATCCCAGGAAACAGGACCATATGAACAAAAATAATGGTGTTCTGTTGCTTGGAATAGTTTGGAGGAATCATTTGCTCCAGATATACCAACACTGTACTTCCCCCTTAATAAGTCTCCAGTACATAATTATATACTTTGTTAGTAGGCTCATCTTAATTGGCTGCTGATGTCTGTACTCATTTTGTATTTAATGTGTATGTATGTCTCTACTACTTTTGTGTTTTATATATTATGTCTGTCTATATCTGTAACTTGTGACGCGTCCTATATAAATACTGCATTTTGTCTATGTACTGATATATTTCCAACTGTAGTCTTCGTGAAGGTTTGGGTCTATCTAGGTGGTCCATCTACGAAGACAAAAAAAAATTCCTGCTGTCATTAAAGGCACAGTCCTTCCATTTACCAACCCTTTCTTCTCCCTCCTCCCTTTCTCTTTCTATACAGACACGTACTTTCTCCCCCTGATTTCCTGTCATTATCTCTTCTTTCCCCTTTCCTCTAGTCTCTCTCTCCCTCCATTCATCATCGCCCTTTTCCTTTTCTCAACTTTGTTTCTGATTTGGTCACCGTATTCGCATTTCTTTCTACTTTCTCCCTATTGGTGTACTTATTTATCCCTTTTTTCTCCCCACTCTCTCTCTCTCTCTCCTCTCTCTCCTCTCTCTCTCTCTCTCTCTCCTCTCTCTCTCTCTACTCTCTCTCTCTCTCTCTCCTCTCTCTCTCTCTCTCTCTCTCTCTCTCTCTCTCTCTCTCTCTCTCTCTCTCTCCTCTCTCTCTCTCTCTCTCTCTCTCTCTCTCTCCTCTCTCTCATCTCTCCTCTCTCTCTCTCTCTCTCTCTCTCTCTCTCTCTCTCTCTCTCTCTCTCTCTTCTCTCTCTCTCTCTCTCATCTCTCTCTCTCTCTCTCTCTCTCTCTCTCTCTCTCTCTCTCTCCCTCCATTCATCATCGCCTTTTCCTTTTCTCAACCTTCGTTTATCATTTTGCTCACCGTATTCGAATTTATTTTAATTTCTTCCCATTCCTGTACTCATTTATCTCCATACTTCACTCACATTGACATTAAATTTTATCCCCATATTCTACATTGACATTTCCTCAACTCTCATAGCTCCTCTTAGTCTTCGTGTCATTTTCCCTCACCATTCTCCCCTCATTGGCACTGTGTTCCTTTCATCATCTCTTCCTTTCCTACTCATCCCTTCCCTCATTCTTGTCCTCCTGTTTTCCTTTCATCTTCTCTTCTTTTCCTACCCATCCCTTCACTCATTCTTGTCCTCCTGTTTTCCTTTCATCATCTCTTCTTTTCCTACCCATTCCTTCCATCATTCATGTCCTCCTGTTTTCCTTTCATCATCTCTTCTTTTCCTACTCATCCCTCCCTCATTCTTGTCCTCCTGTTTTCCTTTAATCATCTCTTCTTTTCCTACCCATTCCTTCCATCATTCATGTCCTCCTGTTTTCCTTTCATCACCTCTTCTTTTCCTATCCATTCCTTCCATCATTCTTGTCCTCCATTTCTCTTTCCTTTTCGACGCCTCACTTCTCACTACACCTACTATCAATGTATCCTCCATTTTACACACACTATGCTCTTGTCATCACCTTTCTTTTCCTTCCCAACTCCTTTCCCACCACCTTTCCACTCCTCGTCTACCTCCCCCCCGTCCCCCCCCCCGTCCCCCCCCCCCCCAACACCGGGTTCACCATCAGAAGTGTTCGGTGATCCCTCAGATAACTCTTCCCCTTCTTCCTTCACCCCCCTTGTCCTCTCAGTTGGGGGCTGGTTTTGTTCTTCTGTTATCTCCCCAGGGCCATCTCTTCCTGCCCCCCCCCCCACCCCCCACCCCTCATCACCCCACCCCCTGCTATTTCTCCTTATTCTCTCCATCACTTCCTCCTCCCCTAGTTTCACCCCTCCACCCTCACCACCTCCTGCCCTCTCCTCCACCCCCACCTTCTTTCCCACACACACCCTCTCTTGAAAACTTTGCCAGTGGAATATAACAAAGTTCATGGTTGGTATCAATTCCATTTTTTTTATTTATGTATATTATGATAGTGACCATGAAATCCGGTGTAATCTTTTCATTTTTTGCTAATGAAACAAAACAGATTGGACAAAATTGATATATTCCTACAACGTTATCATACACCTAGAGATAGTAAACTTATAAAATGGGTTTCATTGCTAGGAAATTCAACACGCTTCATGTCAGATACCAGCAAGGAAACTTTTCATTGTTAAGTTGTGACATTCATCTCATAAAAATACAAAACAAAAAAACTAACTTTATTTCTTATATAACCAATTTGATCACCAGATGGAGAGTAAACTAAAATTGATGTAAAACAGACAATAACACATGGCATCTAGAGTAGGAAAGAAGCACATGTTTTCTAGAGTGAGAGACGTCATTATGTTATGCGCCATCCTGTTAGTCATTGTACTCATTGACTCAAGTCGAAAATTTCATGTAGTGGGTTACGTTAGGAGTGAATTTACACAGTATTTAAACAATTTATCACTGGGTACTTTTAAATATTCTTTTCATTGGGCCAGCAAAATCAGTGCGACATGTCTTCAAAAATTATCCTCCCTACTTTCATCATAAAAAAAAAGGGGAGAATAGTTAGAATAGCTGAAAACTGAAACTGATAAGATATACTGATTATAATGATATATATTAATCAGATCATAATTCACAAAATTATAACAGACATTCCAAACATCGATGTAGTACACCCTCACTGATAATGAATCATAAAACAAACACACATATAAAATTAAAATAACAAATGAGGAAAAGGAAAAAAAAACAACATTGCCCTCATTTTAATCCCGAGATACTGCCGAGGTATTAAGGTCATCTGAAGGGGTCAAAGGTGGGCAACAAAATAGCCTGTGACCTTGATGCCCTGTCACCTGGGTATATGAATGTGGCAGGAGGGCAGGACCTGGTACCTGTAATCTTTAATGCATGCTGTGGGGGAGGGGGAGTCGTTCGTTTTAGGGGGTGGAAGGAAGGAAGGAGTGGTGGGATGGTCGGGGGTGGATTCTTGGTTGCACGAGTTGGATTGGGTGTATGAAAATTTGTTTGAGGTGGAATTTATATGAGTGGTTGAGTGGTTTTTGGAGGTATTATGGGTTTGGTTTGGTTGATGTGTTTATGGAAATATTTTAAGCTGTGCTGTGTTGATGCCAGTGTGTTTAGAGATAATTATTAGTTTGGTTGTGTTGATGTGAGTGTCTTTGGAAATATTCCTAGTTGAGTTGGATTGCGTGTGCAAGTCTGGATTGGGTTTGGTTCAGATACTTTAATATGAACTTAGTTGGCATAGGTCTGGGTGGGACTGTGCATTCTTCACCACTGTATTGACGATGACATTATATACACGAAGCATGTATGTCTCCGTTTGGATTGTGGCGTTCGTGTGCGTGCGTGTGGAGGTATATATAGGCCTATTCTCTCACAATATAGTTCCTTTCCACTTACTGAACTTCGAACTGTTACCCCATGCACCTAATCTTGTAAACTTTGGTGTTTGTGTGTGTTATCTCATTTGAATTTGGAACAAGTTCAGAAATGTGTTTAAAGCTTTGATCCGAAGGTGTAGAACTGATCCTGCCTTAGTACAGACACAAATGCATCAGAGTCCTTTCTTCTCTCGCTCTTACAATGAACAATATTCTTAATTTTCCCCAGTGTGCTAGTAACTTCTTCAACATGGCAAAAATCTGAATGACAGCAATACATTTTCATTTCTTCACTGTCCAATTCTCCAGCCAAGAGACGGTCGGTATTATTCACTGTCATTCACAGACACCAATACATTGAACTTTTGAACAACTTGCGTCAGTCCTATTTTGCATTTACCTTCCGACTGTAACTTGCCAGTGCAGTTTTGATTATACTATTAGACGAGAAAGGGTTCGAGGGTTATCACAATAGTTTACGTTGAGATATTGTGTTTAGGTGCATATCTAAAAACATTAATGCATCGATAAAATGTTCTGATCCAATATTTCCCAATGCAGCATTAAAGAATATATAGCGAATTAGTCCTTGACTCTTGATTCTTTCTTTCCTCCTTTCCATTCCTTTTAGCAATGACAGTAAAAGTTATACTCCCACACCATCGATAATCCCCAAAGTTCACGTCTGGCTTATCTCTTTAAAGCCCCTCCTTATCACTTTCCTTATCTCAGCGTCCACGGTGAACACAAGCGAGACCCGTACACTCCAATTAAATACGGATCGCGTTTCCTATCTCCTAGAGTTTTACAGACGACGATGTGTTTTTGTTTCCCCCGTGCATATTGTTATTGGTCAAGGTCTCACAATGTAGTGTATTTTATCTCTCCACGGAAAATGTTAAGGAATGTGAGTTTTCATTATATTCCCACCCTCATTTACCACATGTGTCGTTGAGTTTACTTTGTTTGGCTGGAGGTGCTTGTGTTGTTGGAGGTCGTAAAGTTATTGATGTTTTTTGCTGTTTGTTGTTGTTGTTGTTATTGTTGTTGTTTTACTCCCTTATTTTTTCTTCCTTGATGTATTTAGTTCATGTACTGCCACGATTCAAAGTTTGTTATATGCAGGCTGACACACTACCTACTCTACTCCTAAATTCAAGAAACTTTTAAAACGTGGTTTGGAGTCACTTTATTTTATTTATTTTTATTTATTATTCTATTCTATTCTATTGTATTGCACCTTATATCATTATTGTTTTTTTTGTTTTGTTTTTAATAGTTCCCTAGTTTCATTAGGTACCTAGTCACCATCGGTCATTTGATGGTTCTGCTCCTTATCCAATGTTTGTATCAAGGCCTTTATAATATTATCAAGGGACACCAGCTCCACCTTGTATGTACCAAGATTACACAGTCAGTCCACATCGGAGTTCATCGATCGAGGCCTAACTTCAATTTCTATAAGCCTACATAATCTTGACCTCTTCCTATGTTATATACCTGGTATTTATAGTTGTTCTTGTTGTTGTCGTCATCTTCGTTAATGTGTGTTGTTGTTGTTGTCGTCGATCTTGTTGTAGTTGCTTTTGTTGCTGTTGTTGCTGCATGCGACCTTCCTGCCCCCCTCCCTCCCACTCCCCCCCCTGCCTGCCAGCATTATCAACACCCAGGTCAGACCAATATGTTATCCCCAGTCTGTGGTCATCCATTTTTTGGGTCACTTTTGAGTAATGTGTTTTTGAAATCCAGGCGACCCCTCCCATGCACACGCGACGCTCCCCCGCCCCTCTCACTCACGCCCGCACGCCCGCACTCTGATCTTATCTACGGCGGGCGCATGTGTGTCCTCGTGGGCGGCAGGGGTGGGGTTGGGTTGGGTTGGGTTGGGGGGAGGGGGCTGAGAAATATAGAAAAGAACTCGGTTGTGTAAGCGAGGGAAGAGGGGGCAGAGTCAGGAGAGGAAGGTAGGAGAGAGGGAGGTTGAGTATAGGAAAGTAAGTGGTAATGAGAGACTGTGAGAGGAGAGAGGATGATTCATAAGAAGAAGGGAGGAGAGAGGGAGGTTGAGTATAGGGAATTAAGTAAGTGGTAATGAGAGTGTGAGAGGAGAGAGGATGATTCATAAGAAGAAGGGAGGAGAGATGGAGGTTAAAAATAGGGAAGTAAATGGTAAGGAGAGAATGTTAGAGGAGGAGGAGGAGAAGGAGGTAGATGAATTACTTATATATATGTGAAGGTGTCCATCCAAGGTAGAAAAGAGGAGAGAGTGGAGAGGAAGGAGAATCCGAAGAGAAAAAGTGAGTGGTGGAAAACATATGAGAGGGAACTAGTGAAGAGACGTAAAGACAGAACACAAAAGTACTGAAAAAAAAAATCATCAAAATAATTAAATTTTCTCGTGGAGTTCATTCACATCTCTTATAGTTAAAAAAAAAAAAAAATGGAAAATGATAATCACACAAAGATGTATATATATATTCGTCTCAAATAATAAAAGTAAATGATAGTTCCAGTCGAGGGTTTTGTTCGTGTCTCATGAACTTGGATATGACTTGAAGTGTTTGCTCAAGTTACTGGCGGAACCGAAGCGTGACGTGTGTCGAAGGTGTTCACGGCATCAGTGACGCTACCGCACTGAAGCCCAAGTTGTCACATGACCAAAATTTATATCCTTAATAATTTATATCTCTAATAATTTTTATCTCTAATAATTTTTATCTCTAATTATTTATATCTCTAATAATTTGTGTCTCTAATAATTTATATCTCTAATAATTTATATTTATATTAATTTATATTTATAATAATTTATATCTCTAATAATTTATATCTCTAATTATTTATATCTCTAATAATTTATATTTATATTAATTTATATTTATATTAATTTATATTTATAATAATTTATATCTCTAATAATTTATATCTCTAATTATTTATATCTCTAATAATTTATATCTCTAATAATTTATATCTCTAGTAATTTATATCTAATAATTTATATCTCTAATAATAATTTTATGTCTCTAATAATTTATATCTCTAATAATTTATATCTCTAATAATTTATATCTCTAATTATTTATATCTCTAATAATTTATATCTCTAATAATTTATATCTCTAGTAATTTATATCTAATAATTTATATCTCTAATAATAATTTTATGTCTCTAATAATTTATATCTCTAATAATTTATATCTCTAATAATTTATATCTCTAATTATTTATATCTCTAATAATTTATATCTCTAATTATTTATATCTCTAATAATAATTTTATATCTCTAATAATTTATATCTTTGATAATAAAAAAATAAATTATGATTATTGTGTGTATGTCTGTTTATCAATTTGCGAGGTTTTTATATTATATCTGTTTACAAAATGGATGCAGTGGGTGGATAAGGTAAGGTAATCTTCTTAACCATATATACATGAGCGAAATATCCCCATAAAAAAAAAAATTAAAAGGAAATGAGTGATGATTATCGTTTTAACTATGCATGTACTGTAAACAATTAAGTCAAGTCGTATCTTCCTGTCTTCGGTTACCGTCTTAAGAAATATGTAATTAGTTTTACGGATTAATAGTTGTAGCTGTTGTTTTCCTGAGAAATTCTGAGGTAGGCTTTCTTTTAATTTCTGTTTTTCACTTTCTTAACATTGGGGAAGTCATATGTTATAGTGTTGTACAAAATTTCTAGCTTACTCGCCCAACCTTTCAGCTCTACGAATGACGATGTTTTAACTATATGAATATCTATACAATTGCAGTTCCTCGTGTATATAGGAATTTTAATCTGCACATTCTTTCTCATAGATTTATACGGTCTGTGATGTTTGTGGTGTTGGGAGGCTCTTTATTTGTTTCTGTATCTACCTCTCTGTTTCTCAGCAAGTTACCCCACACTGGAATCGAACCCTAGGCCTTCAATTCCCGGGTGAGGTAACACTATCAGAATATTTACCCAGTATTATGTGACTTTTTGGGTCTATGTTTATTACATTTATCTTTTCAAATCTCTTTCTCTCTTACTTTCTTTGTCGGTTTGTTTGTTTATCTCTGCAGTGATCGATCAAGTTGACTTAATGCAGTTTATCTATTTCTTATTATCACAGTACATCTATATCTTCTTATTACAGTACATTTCCTAATTTTTATCATAACAGTACATTTATTTCTTGTTATCATTTTTACAGATCGTCGTAACGTAATGTCTACCACAAAAAGTTGGGGAATATTTGGGTCGATAATTACGTTTACTGCAATACACAGAAAGAAAGTTTTGCGAATTCAAGCGTCCCCAATGAAGGCCTATAAAAAAAACAAGGAGCCACTAAAACTTCCTACCGAAATCTCTTATCTTGTTTTCAGTCTGATTTCAGTTGTCTTGGTAAAGTTTATGTGGGGAAATTATAGTCGAGAAATTTTTATCGTGGAGTCATTTCCCGGGGTATTTGAGAGGCTGAAAACGGCCAGGAAGCTATTAATGGGACGTGAGATGATAGGACGAGTGAATGGGGTAGCGATTTCGTGTGTTTTCCTTGTTGTTATTGTTGTTGTTGTTGTTCTCTTCTAATGTATACTTTGAAGTGGAGTGTGTGATCCCAAATAAGGTATATCAAAGTGCTCCAAAATGTGTAATTTAACTTTGAACAGTAAATAGAAATTGGCAAAAGTATTCAGTTTCCATGCTCCTCTTTTATGTTGACATTTTCAAACCTTTGTTGACTTATTATTTTAACCAACGATATACAGTAAATCATATTCTTTTTATTCTTTTACCGGAAATTAATATACTCACAAGTAAAAAGAACCGTGTTTACTCCTTTTTACTAATACAATAATTGTTTTTTCTCCCGCCTTCTTCACTCACAACATCACCAACCTGACCTACATTCCCAGTGCAAAAATGATTAAGAAAAAAGAGTTAATTCTGCAGACAACATTATATTCCTGTCTGACGCGAGAAAAGTTCATACTCGTGAGAAAAGTCAGAGGAAAAGAATAAATTTAGTCATGATTTTTAGAAGAGATGATGAAAGTGTGACGAGGCGCTCAACGTTTTGGTAATAATAATAATAATAGTATATTATGTGTGTGTACGTCGTGTGTGTTTGTGTGTGTGTGTGTGTGTGTACATATGACCGTTTGCCTGTGTGCATTCAGTTGTAATCATGTCGAGCTTTATACAGAGAGAGAGAGAGAGAGAGAGAGAGAGAGAGAGAGAGAGAGAGAGAGAGAGAGAAAGGTGTGAATATCTAAACCGTAGACTATCATACCAGGTAGTGACTGTCTAATGAGGCATGTGATTATTCATGTTGCCCTCCTCCCTCCTCTTATCACTCCATATCTATCATCCTCCATCCCTTAACACAACCTATTCATCCAACGTCTTTCCTTCTTTATCTCATCACTCTGGGGTAATTTATTCAGTGTCTAGTAATTGATTCTGACGGTACAGTAGATAAGAATGGTATTTCAGAATTGAAGGTTTATTAATATTGATAGAATAATAAGCACTTTGTCCCACTCGTGTATCAAACCAGTTTATATTATGTCAAGATATTTAAGTCCTCTTTTAATTATTCATGTTGGATCTTTGAGGCTCATCCCAAGAACTCTCACCCAAGTGCAGTTGTGACCACACTACACTTATACTAAAAGCAGGCAGGACTTTATTTGGTGCTTGCATAATGTTTATAAGATGTTTATTAGGGTCTTAACATTAAGAGAAAGGACGGGAGGTTTGAAATGGACAAGGCGTGAGTACGGTGTGGAGTGTATATTTAAATTTTGTTTATCAATTTGTCCTTTTTACTATCAACTCGTTTCTATTTTATTTTTACATAAATGTATTTTTCATATGTATTTTACGAAGCAAGGGAAGTGGAAGTTTAAAATATTTGTAAACCTCTCTTCCTTATAGACAGACAAACAGACAGACGACAGAAAGACAGACATACAGACACGCCTCTTTCCTGCCTGGCTACCTCTACCTTC
>JAWQEG010006560.1:22500-27195 GCA_033782935.1 Petrolisthes cinctipes
CGTTACCCTCTCACTATCATCCTCCGTTTCTTTTCCCTTTTCTCTCTTCTTCCCTTTCCTTCTCTGTCGTTCCTCCCTTCCTTCTCCTTCCTTTTTCCATCGTTAATTCTTTTCCTATTCCTTCTCTGTTATTCCTTTCCTTTCCTTCTCCTTCCCTTCTCCACCTTGATTTTTTCCCTATTCCTTCTCTGTTATTCCTTTCCTTTCCATCTCCTTCCTTCTCCACTTTAACTCTTTTCCTATTCCTTCTCATGTTATATCTTCCTTACCTTTTCCTTCCCTTCTCCACCTTTAACTCTTTTCCTATTCCTTCTCATGTTATATCTTCCTTACCTTCTCCTTCCCCATTTTTGTATTCTGTTCTCGTCTTTATTCTCTCTTCTCTCGTTTGTGTGTTTCCCATTTATTTTCTCCAATTTCCCCATTCACTAGTTTCATTCATTGTCATTATTGTTTTCTTTCATATTATTTTTTCTCCCTTTTCTTACTTTTCTTGTCCATTATTTATCTTTCACTTTCATTTTCTTCTCTCTCCACCCATGCACTCCCTACGTCACTTTGTCCCTTCTATATTATCCCCCTTCCCTATTCCTCTTATTTCTGTCTATTCTATCTTTCCTATTTCCATCTTCTTTACCCTCTTTCCTATTCCTTTTTTTTCTGTCAATTCTATCTTTCCTATTTCCATCTTCTTTACCCTCTTTCCTATTCCTTTTTTTCTGTCCATTTTATCTTTCCTATTTCCATCTTCTTTTCCCTCTTCCTATTCCTCTTTTTTCTATCCATTCTATCTTTCCTATTTCCATCTCTATCCCATTCCCTATTCCTCTTATATCTTTCCATTCTATCTTTCCTATTTCCATTTTCTTCATCCCTTTCCCTTGTCTTCTGTTTCGCATCCATTCTTCCTCTTCCTTTCTTCCTCTTCGTCTACCCCTTTCCTTTCCCCCCTTCCCCCACCCCCACCCCCCTTTTTACCCTTTCTTTCCCTTCCTCACCTGGGTTTTTGTGTCTTTTATTCTATGACATTCTTCCCTTTTCCTTTTCTCTCCTCCCTCCTTTTATTTCATTCTTCCTTGCCCTTCCCTTTCTCTTTCCTCCCTCCTTGTCCTTCCTTCCCCCTTTCATTCTTCCCCTCTTGCATGCCTTCCACCCTTTCTTTCCTCCCTCTTTGCTTCCCTTTTATATCAGTGTCGCTATTCTCTCTCTCTCTCTCTCTCTCTCTCTCTCTCTCTCTCTCTCTCTCTCTCTCTCCTCTCTCTCTCTCTCTCTCTCTCTCTCTCTCTCTCTCTCTACCTTTTTCCTTCCCTCCCCCCATCTCCCCCCCCTACCCCCTACTTCCCCCCGTGCTGGAGACAATACCTCATTCATCTCACTATCGGACAAAAGAGCAGCGGCCGGCTGGAGATAAGAGGAAGAGGAGGAGGAGGAAGAGGAAGAGGAGGAAGAAGATGATGATGATGAAGGGGGGGAGGAGGAGGAGGAGAAGGGCGAGGAGGAATTAGAAGAGCAGAGAGAAGAAGTAGAGGAGGAGATGACGATGGAGGAAGAGAAGAAAGAAGAGGTGGAAAAAGAGATGAGAGATGAAAAAGAAGAGAAGGAGGCGAAGATGAAGGAATAATCAAACGAAGAGATGGAGGAGAAAAGGAAAAGAAGATGGAGACGAGACGAGAG
This sequence comes from Petrolisthes cinctipes, assembly GCA_033782935.1. NCBI lineage: Eukaryota > Metazoa > Arthropoda > Malacostraca > Decapoda > Porcellanidae > Petrolisthes > Petrolisthes cinctipes. The sequence continues at coordinate 24,175 of JAWQEG010006560.1, forward strand.
GGGAGGAAACGATGGAGGAGGAAGAAATGATGGAGGAGAAGGTGGTGGTGGTGGTGGTGGTGGTGGTGGTGGTGGTGGTGGTGTTGGTGAAAAATATGAAGCCCAAATAGAAGTAGAAGAAACAGGAAAAGAAAGAACCAATAGAAGGAAAAGAGGAAGAGTAGGAAACGAAGCATAAACACCAGGAAGAATAAGATAAGGAGAAAAAGTAGGAGCAAAGGATGAGACAGAAGGAGCAAACAAATAAATGAATAAATATATAGATAAATAGAAAAGAAAAGCAAAACCATATGAAGAATAGAAGAAGAGGAAGAAGTAGTAGGTAAATAAAAGGAAAAGCAAAGCAAGAGTAGGAGGAAAGAGAAGGAGAAGAAAAAGAGGAAGAGGAAGTGCAAATATACAAAAGCCAATAGTGGAAGTAATATTAAGAGGAAGAGGAACAAACAAAAAGAGGCGTTAGAAAGAGACATATAGAGGAAGAAGAAGAAGAAGAAAGAAAAAGAAGAAGAAGAAAAAGAAGAAGAAAGAAAAAGAAGAAGAAAAAGAAGAAGAAAGAAGAAGAAAAGAGAACAACACACCTCCTCCCCCCCCCCCCTCAGACACCCACCCAGCCCCCACCACCCGAGTACGGATATAAAGGAACAATTAGCGGACCGGAAGCGATGGCACGTGAACAGAACCAACCGGATTGAGGACTGTGAGTGTGTGTGTGTGTGTGTGTGTGGAGGAGGGGGAGGGGTGTCTAGGAGGGGACATTTCGACCTATATTAAGGTGGAGGTTCGGTGTTGGTAAATCTGGAGCAACTGAATCCTCCAAACTATTCCAAGCAACAGAACACCATTATTTGTGTTCATCTGGTCCTGTTTCCTAGCATACTTTGGAGGAATCAAGGCACTCCAATGTACCAAAAAAGAACTATCACCTTAAAGACCTTCCCTATACCCCCACTCCTTACCCCTACAACATGTAATCATATTCGTGGGCTGTAGACGATGAGTGATGTAATGTCTCGGTGTAGTTTATAATTATACAACAACAGCAGAAACAACAACAACAACAGGAACGCCAAAAACAACAACAACAGCAACGACGACGACGACGACAACAAAAACAACAACAGTAGCAACAACAACAAAAACAGCAAAAACAACAACAACAACAACAACAAAATCAGTCACTATCATTTATCACCATCATCATCATCACCATCACAGTCACCAACAACATCATTACCGGTATTCCACATCATTCACATTCACCATCATCACCAATCACCATCACCACTGTTTCCGCCAGCACATCAGACCACACCACACACAGACAGACAGACAAACAGACAGACCAAATCAGACCAGAACAGAACAAATCATTCAGACCACACACACAGACAGACCAGACCAGACCAGACCAGACCAGAACAAACGATTTGATATCTCAGACCACACAGAACACACCAGGGCAGGAACCATTCTTTGTGTGTGTGTATGTGTGTGGGGAGAGAGGGGCAGAGGGGATTGTCTTTCTGTCTGTGTCTGGAGATGCGTCTGTAAATGTGCATAACCGTGTGAATATGGTCAGTGTGTGTGTGTGTGTGTGTGTGTGTGTGAGAGAGAGAGAGAGAGAGAGAGAGAGAGAGAGAGAGAGAGAGAGAGAGAGAGAGAGAGAGAGAGAGAGAGAGAGAGAGAGAGTGTTCATAAATATGCATGACCCTATGTGGCTTACCTGATGTGTAGATTCCCCAATATGTAGAAGAAGAGAAAAGTGTCAATGTGATAGTGTGCGTGTGGTCCTTGCCGTGTGTGTGTGTGTGTGTGTGTGGTCAGTAGAGACTGGTGGGTGTGCTAGCAGAGACAAAACACACCAGAAACACACAGAAACACCCCAGAACACCGGCCTTACCTGCCGCCATACCCACTAATTACAGGTAGACACTGACCACTACCGTCTCCATCCCCACTGTCTCCGCCCCCACGCGTGTTGACCCCTGCTCCCCCCTTCCCACCCCCACTTCTCCTCTGACACTGGTCCTATGTCCTTCTCCACTCCTACTTCTCCTCTCCTATGATTCCCCTATTATAAGTATACACACTAAAATGGAAGCCAAAGTGAATATTTTTTACAACTTTGCAAGCTTCCTTTTTCCCTCCCCTCTGTCCCACCTATCCCCTTCACTGAATGTCTTTCTCCCTTTCTCTATTACTTCCCAAACTTATCTCCTAACTATCCCTATCATAGACTACCAAAGCTTTTAAAAATCTCACAACTATACCTCACATAACAGCCTATTTCCATTTCTCTCATTAAATATTCCCCAGATTTTTCCCCATTAATTATTCCCCAGATTTTCCCATTCACTCCTTCCACACCACCCTTCCCTTTGCACCAGGTAATGACACACACCTCCTCCTGTCCCCTGACCCCTTAGGTGTTAATGAACCAGGTGAGGGGCGGGGATGGACAGTGGTCAGGAGGGTGAACTTACCATAGTCTAATTAGTGGGTTTGGGGTCTGGACGTCTGGGTTTGTTGATTTTTCTCTTGTCTTGTGAAGGCCTCCTCCTCACATAGAGCTTCTTTCTTCCTTCCTTCCTTCCTTCCTTCCTTCCTCCACGGTTGCTGTATGCGTTCTTCCTTCCTTCCTTCCTTCCTTCTTGGCTTTCTCAACGGATGCTATACACGTTCTGTAAAATGCACTGTTAGGTAGTCTAGTGTAGTTGATAAAAGAAATATTTATGAACAAAATTAGATACGTTCATTAACTAGTATGTTGCATAGATTGATATTAGTAATCTTCACACACACACACACACACAGAATAATCACACCTTTGCCTTCTGTCTCACACACACACACACACACACACACACACACACACACACACACACACACACACACACACACACACACACACACACACACACACACACACACACACAGAATAATCACACCTTTGCCTTCTGTCACCCACACCATGGCACCACCCTGACACATACAGAACACCGTCACCCTCACACCTTCCAC
>JAWQEG010006561.1:0-24052 GCA_033782935.1 Petrolisthes cinctipes
GTCCTTATCTTCATCTTTCCTTTTCTCTCTCCTCCCGTCCTTCTTACTGTCTCACCCTCCATCAATCTTCCCGTGTTTACTAATTATCTGTTGTTGTCGTCGTCGTCGTTGTTGTTTTTGTTGTTGTTGTTGTTGTTGTCGTAGTCGTTGTTGTTGTAGTTGTTTTTTGTTGTTATTGTTGTTGTCGTCATTGTTGTTGTAGTTGTTTTTTTGTTGTTGTTGTTGTTGTTGTCGTCGTTGTATGTTGTTGTTGTTTTGCGGTCATAGAGTCAGGAATTCGGCAATATATACGCAACGCATCGCATCCATTGTCGATACCAGTGTGTGTCAGGGGTTACGCAGGAGAAAGGAGAAAGGAGGAGGAGGAGGAAGAGGAGGAAAACAAGGAGGAGGAGGAGGAGGAAAAGAAGGATGGGGAGGAGGGAGAGGAGCAGGAGGAGGTGAAGGAGTAGAAGGAGGAGATGTAGAAGGAGGAGGAGGAGTAGCAGGAGGAGGTGGAGTCAAAGAAGGAGGAGGAGGAGGAGGAAAAGAAGGAGGAGGAGGAGCAGGAGGAAAAGAAGGAGGAGGAGGAGGAGGAGGAGGAGATATAGAAGGAGGAGGAGATGTAGAAGGAGGAGGAGATGTAGGAGGAGGAATACAAAGGAATACAAAGGAAGTACAGGCAACAGGAGGTCCATAGTGACCTTTTACTAGGTTACCTGTTTAACTATGCTAATCTAGACTACGTGTCGAAGGAAAGGATAGCAAAGGACAAGGCTCCTCCCCACCCACCACTCCCTCCGGATATATCGGTTGGAAAAATAGATAGAAAATAACACCTTGTTTGTTATAAAGAACGCACAAGGAAATTTTTTAGGCATGTAGGGAAAGTGGTTTGATGTCTGATTCTAACATCTACAGTACTCACTACTATATGAGAAAAAAAAAAAAAATACAATAAAACATATAAGAACCCATTTTCTTGAAAATATTTATCGAGTCGATTTTTAAATGTTTCTACTGTATTCGCTGCTACTACAGATGCCGGGAGTTTATTCCAATAGTTTACGACTCTGATATTGAAAAAGTTCTTTAGCTGTTCTGTGTTAAAACGTTGTCCTTTTAATTTATAACCGTTATTTCTCGTTCCGGACTGGGGACAAAGCTGGAATAAATTTTCATAATTAATCTTATCAAAGTTTTTAAGGATTTTAAAAGTTTCGATGAGGTCCCCACGTGTTCTGTGTTTTTCTAGAGAAAACATGTTGAGCTTTATTAATCTTTCCTCGTATGTCAAATTACGAATGCCAGGGATCATTTTAGTTGCTCTTCTTTGTACGATTTCCAACCTTTTAATATCTTTAATATAACAAAGGGACCATAGTTGAACTGAGTATTCTAAGTGTGGTCTAACAAGGGATGTATATAAGCATGTTATTACTTCTGGTGACTTATATTCAAAATTCCGAGCAATAAAGCCTAAAACTACATTTGCTTTTTTACTTGCTGACAAACACTGAGCACTAGTCTTTAGATCGCTACTAATTATGACACCTAAGTCCCTTTCCTCTTTCACTTTCGCAAGATTTCTACCTTGTAATCTATAATTATGTCTCAGGTAGTTATTACCTACATGCATTACCTTACATTTATCCGCATTAAACTTCAACAACCATTTATCGCTCCATTCTGACAGTGTGTTTAGGTCGCTCTGAATGGCTTCACAGTCTTCGACGCTTTTTGCAGTACCGGTACCCCCAATTTTTGTATCATCGGCAAATTTGGATATTTTCGAGATAAGTCCGCATTCTAAGTCGTTTATATATATTAAAAATAGTGTTGGACCTAACACTGATCCCTGTGGCACCCCACTTACAACATCCAGCCAGTCTGATGCTTCTCCATTAATTACGACTCGTTGCCGGCGGTTTGATAGCCAATCTCCAATCCATGTGCACAACTGTTCCCCCAAGCCATGTGCTTTTAACTTTAATAGTAGTCGCTTATGTGGTACTGTGTCGAACGCTTTCTGAAAGTCTAAATATATAATATCAGTTGGCACTTTTTCGTCTGCATTACAACTTATGTAGTTAAAAAACTCGAGTAAATTTGTTAAACAAGATCTGTTGTTACGGAAACCGTGTTGAGAGTCCAGAATTAAGTTCTGCTCATCTAGATGTGATACTATTTTATCTCTCAAAAGTTTTTCAAATATTTTTATCATAATGGATGTTAAGCTTATTGGGCGGTAGTTTCCGGCGTGACTTTTATTACCTTTCTTAAATATAGGAGTTACATTGGCTTTTTTCCAAAGGGCTGGCACTTTACATTTGCTTAGTGACTTATTAAATATTATTTTTAAAGGTTGTACAACTTCTCTATGACATTCACGTAATAGTCTGGGGAACACTTCGTCACATCCTACACTTTTAAAAGGATCTTGTATTTTTAGATACTTTAAGAGTTCTTCATCTGTAAATTCATTAATTTCTAGTTTATTACCATCTGCTACCTGTGAAAAGTTTGGAGGTTTTGGCAAATTAATTTCATTTTCCTTTGTAAAAACTGAGTTAAAATGTTCATTTAGTACGGTTGCAATATCTTTATTCCCACTAACTAAGGCATTGTTTTTGTTTAGTACTGGCCCTATGCTTGCTTTCACGTTTTTATTATTTCTGATGTACTGATAAAATTTCTTAGGATTTGTCTTGGACTCGAGGGCAATACTTTTCTCATAGTTACGCTTGGCAAGTCTGATTTGTCTTTCACTCATACGTTTTGTATCTACATATTTATTATAGTCTATGCGTGAATCGGTACGTTTATATACTTTATATGCCTTTCTCTTATTATTAATAGTTCGCTGAATTTCATTCGTCATCCAAACTGATTTGCGGTTGTTAGTTCGTTTCTTTATTCTCGGTACATGTTTCTTTTCAATTGACAGGAGTTTTTCTATAAATATATTACACATCGTATCGACGTCTTCATTATTTAGCAATTCCGTCCAGATTATTTCATTTAGTTCTTTTCTACTATTATCAAAGTTTGCTCTTTTATAGTTAGGTACTAACTGATTATTTTCGCAGATTTTAGTGTTACAGTTTATGTTACATCTTATTATTCTGTGATCGCTGTTTGCAAGAGACTCACCGACTTCACATGAACTGAATAAATTAAGGTCTGTTGTTAAAACAAGGTCGAGGATATTATTGTCTAGGGTGGGGTCTTGTACCAATTGATTTAAATAAAGCTTACGAACGATTTTTAACAGTCGTTTTCCTTCCTTGTCGCCTGACTGAAGTTTCCAGTTTATTCTTTGGAGGTTAAAATCACCGCATATAATGGCATTTTTATTTTCTATTACTGATTTTATCTCTTCGTATAACAAATTGTCATGTTCTGTAGGAGTTTTGGGGGGACGATATACTGTACCGATAATTAAATGTTTTCCATTTACTTTGAGTTTGACGTATATAGAATCGTATGCATCGTGTTTGTCTTTATTTATTTCGATTATACCCAGGTTATCTCTAATGAATAAAAGAACTCCACCCCCTTTTTATGTATCCTACAGTTAGCAATAATTTGATAACCTGGGATAGCTACTTCTGACAAATAATGTTTATCATTAAAATTTAACCATGTTTCTGTTATACTATTTATATCGGGATTCTCGGTATTTACGTATGCAAGCAGTTCGTCTCTTTTTCCAATAATGCTCCTTGCGATTGTATACATAAGGTTTAATTTGTTACGCCCGTGTCTTATCAGTGGAGCCGAACGCGATGTGTTCAGTGAAAATCCTGCTGGGAGTTGTCCTCTGGATCTGGCACCGGATCCGTTTCTGTCTGCCTATCTGTTTCTACCTGCCTGTCGTTATCTTCCTGTCCATCTCCTTCCTCAGTGTTGGCATTTCTCTCATCGTCTTGAGAGGCTGGGATCTCATCTATACATTCGCCTAACAATCTTCCTAATCTCGCTTTACCAACACTGTTGAGATGTAAGCCATCTCGACTATACAATGTTCTATCCCTACAAAAGTGGTGCCAGAAATCTAAAAACTCTGCATTATCCTGGCGACATAGCGCCTTTAATCTACGATTGACGACCGACATTTTCCTAAAATAGTCAGGGCCAACATCATATCTAGGAATGATGCTACACACTGCTAGTTTCCTTCTCCTGTTTGTGAATTCCTTAATCATTTTCCTATACTTTTCTAAAATGGTGTCGGTGTCATCTAGCCGGAGGTTGTTTGTGCCAACTAGTGTCACAAACGTTGTATCCTCTGGTGAGTTTTCTACTAGATAGTCAACCTTCTCTATAATATCATCTATCTTATGACCAGGATAGCATCTATTTGTCCTCTTTTTCTTCCTATTTCTACAGAACTCATTATCCTGGCCTCTTACAAGACTATCCCCCACCAGGGAGAAACTAGGTTCCTCCTCAACTTCATCGTTTAGTACTTCATACCTATTGCTAACTGGGATGGCGCTTTCTACATTATTATTATTGTTGTTGATCTTGGCCCTGGCTCCATTCCTCCAGGAGGAGGAGACGTAGAAGGAGGAGGAGGTGGAGAAGGAGATGGGGAAAGAGAAAGAGGAGAAGGTTGAGGATGAGGAGGAGAAGGAGATGGGAGGAGAAGGAGATGGAAGAGGAGGATGAGGAGGAATACAAAGGAAGTACAGGCAACAGGAGGTCCATAGTGGCCTTTTACGAGGTTACTTGTTTAACTAGGCTAATCTGGAATACGTGTTGAAGGAAAGGATAGATAAAGGACAAGGCTCCAGTTTGGAAAACAGATAAAAAATAACACTTTGTTATAAAGAACGCACAAGAAAATTTTATAGGAAAGTAGGAAAAGTGGTTGAAGCCTAATTCTAACATCTACTTACTACTACTAATAAAAGTGTCGATGCGATGTTTAAAGGTATATAAGAGAAAGTAAGAGGAATGTAATCAAAATGAATAAGGAAGGAATGGAAGGAGATAAAAAGGTAAGTGGGAGAGGGAAGAAATAAAGGAAGAAAGGGTATATAAGAGAATGTAAGAGGAATGTAAGGAGTTGGAAAGGAATGAATGGATTCTTATATTGGCTTCACCGTGAGAGCATAACGTGACTTTGTGTATGTATGTATGTAGTAATGTCACATTCCTTTCTCCCTACTCACCTCCCTCCACCTCTCCTTTCCTTACCTTTCTCTCTCTCTCTCTCTCTCTCTCTCTCTCTCTCTCTCTCTCTCTCTCTCTCTCCAGTCCATTCCCCTTTCCTTCCTACTTCTCTCTCTCTCTCTCTCTCTCTCTCTCTCTCTCTAGTCCACTCCCCTTTCCTTCTTACTTCTCTCTCTCTCTCTCTCTCTCTCTCTCTCTCTCTCTCTCTCTCCTTCTCTCTCTCTCTCTCTCTCTCTCTCTCTCTCGTCAACTCCCATTTCCTTCTTACTTCTCTCTCTCTCTCTCTCTCTCTCTCTCTCTCTCTCTCTCTCTCTCTCTCTCTCTCTCTCTCTCGTCAACTCCCATTTCCTTCTTACTTCTCTCTCTCTCTCTCTCTCTCTCTCTCTCTTCTCTCTCTCTCTCTCTCTCCAGTCCATTCCAATTTCCTTCCTACTTCTCTCTCTCTCTCTTCTCTCTCTCTCTCTCTCTCTCTCTCTCTCTCTCTCTCTCTCTCTCTCTCATATTTCCTACCCTAAATTTACTGACCGTTTCTTGCCCTCTCAGAACCGCCCCGGAGTGTTGAGTGTGAGTGACGCGCAGAAAGGCCCGGCCAAGGAAGGCGTGGTTGGGACCTTACCACGAGGGGGAAAGGGTCGTCCTCATATGTGTGTCCAGAAAAGGTAAGAGGATGAGAGAGAGAGAGGAGAGAGAGAGAGAGAGAGAGAGAGAGAGAGAGAGAGCTCATATGTGTCCAAGAAAAGGTAAGAGAGAGAGAGAGAGAGAGAGAGAGAGAGAGAGAGAGAGGAGGAGAGATATGATAATTGTACGCATCCAGTTTTCACTCACACACACACACAACACAACACACTCTCTCTCTCTCTCTCTCTCTCTCTCTCTCTCTCTCTCTCTCTCTCTCTCTCTCTCTGGTAAAGCATATCCAAATCTTTCTCTCCTTCACATTAACTTTTGCATAGACCATCAACTCGCTTTGATTCAGACACGAACCACCATCAGGCATTCACGATAACCCAAACTTAATAAAACCTTCTATTTCCATAACATTGATAACATTCACCGATCCAGTAGTAAGAGGTTTTTTATATCTCTGTCTCTTGTGCTTCTTCCTTTTTACCTATCCACAATGACGTCAGAAAGGTGATCGGACGACAATTTTGTTTTTTTTATTTTCAATTTTTTCGTTCAATAGATTTTCCCGTGGCAGATAGGTCCAGATTCTTTCGTGTTGACATTTTCCCATGTGTTTTCGAATCTAAACTTTTTATTCTGGTTCGCCAATTGAAGCCACAATTGCACATTTTCTTTTTTTTAATCTCTCTATTTTTCATCTCTGACCATAAAAATAATTCCAAGTCGTTATGTTTCATAAAAATGTTTTCTTGTGTTCACTCTCTGACCTTGAAATTTTGAACCCATCAAATATACTGAGATCCAGGTCATTAACCCCCTGGTGGACAGAAGGGAGACTCATATTTATATGATGGACCCTGTGATGTAGTCAGAAAAACGAGTACTTCAAATATTGCCACGAAACACCACCTACTGTATATGGAAGGAGCTTGTATCGTGGCATGGTCAGGAGGAATCAGAAGCCTCCAATTTCCATACACGATCACAGGGTCCTTAAGTTGTAATGATTTGCAGGGCTAATGATTCCTCCAACCTATGCCAGAAACAGATCATCTCAATATGGCTAAACTTGGGATCTGCTTCGTGCGCATAGTTGGATGAATCAGTAGCCCAAAAATGCAGTTGCAAACAGCCATTGTCAAAAGTTAAAAATGAAGTAGTTGATTCAGACGATTAGGAAATATTATGATGTTTGCTATCGATTTGTTTTGTCAGGTCGCTACCTCACTTGTCCATTGATGTACACTCTCCACCAAAAGTATCGGTCCACCTGGTCACGATGTTTCTGAAAGTGATCATTAAGTCACCTGGACAACATTATTGTTTGAGTTGGTAATGGTGACTGTGAATTGCCACCATTCTCTCATCACACATTAAATACTGTTTACTGCTGCAGTGCCGTGTGTTACATAAGATGTGAAAATGGATGAAATGTGATCTTATACACATAACCACTATGTCATTTGTATTCACGCAAAGTAATGCATATTATACTGTAAAACATGGCAGGTCAGAGGAATGGGTTGACAAATAGGAATCAATTGGTGCTTAAGTTCGTGAAACAGGTCTCAGTCGATTCGCTTATTATGAGATAAGCTGGTGAGTCATATAGCGACTTGGAATGAAAACGAATCATTATTTGAATCACAATAAAAGTGCTCGTGTGATGGCATCTGAACTACAGGCGTATGTACCAACAAAATGCAGACGTCACAATATTGTATCACAATGTTTCGCCATAGTGCCATATTGTTTCCATGTGAAAGTGGCCGATACTTTTTGTAAGAGTGTACATTATAAAAATTATAGTTTCTCTAGATGCAAATATCTGTACTTGATGTTGACTGTTGTTATCCAATATAATACATTACAATATAAGTAAAAAAAAAAAAAAAACGTAATATCCCCATATCACTGATTTACAGAATCGTCACTGTTGGAAAAAGATTGAATATTTTTGCATCTTTTATATAATTATAACGATTTTCTTCCTTTTTTTTTTAGTTCCTTGATTGACCACTTCCGAATGCTTTTTCTTTTTCTTGGGGTAAAGCACTACTGATATTTAAAGGTTAAACACAATTTCAGTTAACCCATAAATAAAAAATGAGTTCTCTGATACTATGTCTGTGCTATGGTCTTTAAAAGGGGTAATATAATAATATTGGTATATGAGAGCATCTTGATTCGTCCAAAGTATGCTTGGAAACAGAACCAGAATAACAAAAATAATGTGGCCTGTTGTTGCTTGGAATAGTTTGGAGGAGTCAGTAGCTCCAGATTTACCGCCAACATTTTATAATAATCTCGCTACGTGTGACCCCATCTTGACCCCATCTTCTCCACCTCACAGGAACCCCTCAAGCCAAACGTGACCTGGTGGCAAGGTGACCGCCTCCTGGACGACACGTGGGAGAGTGAAGGTGTTGGTGGTGGTGATTGATGATTATGATGGTGGTGGTGGTGGTGTTGATGGGGGTAGTGGAAGTGGTGGTGGTGGTGGTGGTGGTGTTAGAGAAGAGGTGCAGAACATATTGGTGGTGGAGAGACTCACCCGTGATTACCACAACACGACCCTCACCTGTGCTGCCACCCAACACAAGACTGGTGGCCCCGTCACTACCAGGGTGGTCGTCAAGATGCTCTGTGAGTACCCTTGTGTTTAGTGTGGAAATAGTACAAGTATTCATAGTAGTAGTGGTGGTAGTTGTAGTAGAGTAGTTATGGTGATGTAATAGTAGTAGTAGTAGTAGTAATAGAGGTAGTAGTAGAGTAGTTATAGTAATATTAGTAGTAGTAGTAGTAGTAAATATTTTTTATTTTTAGCTGATCATATAACTCTTGTAATGGATGTCCCAGTGAATTTCAGTAAGGATCAACATCTGAGAGTATGGAAGGCAATATATTGATACTCCTGGTACTGAGTAAATAAAGGGTATACAGTATAAACACGGTCTATGCGTAACATACACCTCATCCAGTCAGCCAATCAGTCAGCCAGTCAGCAGCCAGCCAGCCATCAGGGAACTCATGGCTCCCTTGCCCCCTCCTCCCCTACCATACAAAGGACACGGGTATCAATTTCCAGCTCCCCCCCACCCCCAACACACCCCTCTCCTCTCCCGTGCATCCCCTCCTCTTCCTCCTCCTCCTCCTTCTACCTTACCCCTACCACTTTGATCACTATCACTACCACTACTCCTACCACTGCCACTCTCTTTAGGTATCAGTTTCCACCACCAACCCTCCCACTCACACAGCAGCCAGGCCTCCTCCCCTTCCTTCCTCCCCTCTTTTCCTCCTTTTTACCATCACCACCACTACTATTACTACACATGCAAACCCCTCACCTGAACCTACCTCTCTCCTTCAACAAACTAACCACTACCCCCACCAATACTACCGCTACTACTCCATAGTCACCCCCTTCGACTTACTACTCTCACCCCCCTCCTTCAACACTACCACTGACCACGACCACTACTGCAACACTTCCCTACTACTACTACTACTGCAACACTTCCCCACTACTACTACTACTACTGCAACACTTCCCATACCACTACCACTACTACTACTACTACTACTACTACTACTATTACTACTAGAACTACCACTATTACTACTACTACTTCCCCCACTAACACTATGACCTCTACGATACATCCCCCACTACAACTACTCCAATACTTCCCCTCATTATCACTACTACTACTACAACAATACTTCCCCCACTACCACTACTACCACTATTACATCTCGGATCCTTGCCACTCGCTGCCTTTCACATCCGCGAGTATCGAATCTGACCTGAGGATGAAAGGATAGACAGATGATCTACTACCTCACTCATTCGCTCGCTCACTTACTCCCTCTCTCATTCATCCACGTACACACATAAGGACACTTGCACAATCACGCACTCACCCACATACTACCCGCACACTTACTTATGTACTTACTCACTCCACTCACTCACTTCCACACTCATTGCCTCACACAATCACTCGTTCACACAGTCACTCACTTGCATAATCACACACACAAAGATTTACTTACTCAGTTGCTTACTCTCTCGCTCATTCGTGCACTCACTGACATTCACTCTTTTACCTACTCGCGTCCTCACATTCTCATTGTTCCACTCATTCACTCAAATATCACTCGCTCACTCACTCTCGCCATTATCCACTCACACACTTATATTTTCACATTTAAACATTCATATGCAGTCCACTCACTCTCCCACTTCCTTTCTTATCCTTATCAACTCTCTTTCACGTCTCCACCGCCGGTCTCTCTCTCTCTCTCTCTCTCTCTCTCTCTCTCTCTCTCTCTCTCTCTCTCACCATAATTTCCTCCAACTCCCACACACCCTCACTTACTCTACTCTCACCCCTACTCTCATTCACTCTGATTGTCACACACACCACACATACTCACTCTTCCACAAACTCTCACTTTTCCTCCAACACTATAACTCTCACACCGAATCCCACCTCACTTACTCCCCCCCACCCCCCATCCTTTTTCACTAACCCTCACAAACTACTGCAACTTTCACTTCCACACTAACCCACAAACAACACTTACACAAATACCCTCCCTCCCCACCCACACCTACACTTATTTCCATAGTCTCACAACCTACTAACTCTCACTCCCACTCGCTGGCTCACACATCACTCGTTCACCACAGTCACTCACTTGCATAATCACACACACAAAGATTTTACTTACTCAGTTGTTTACTCTCTCGCCTCTTCACGCACTCACTGAGATTCACTCGTTTACCCACTCGCGTCCTAACTCGAACAACACTCCCACAATCCCCCATCTCATACCCCCAATAAATAGACCCCATCATGCCACCCCCCACCACACCCACACCGCACCCCCACTGCCATGGACCACCACTACAACACTTCTCTTACTACCCAAGTACTACCACACTTTCCTCATTAACTTCAAACATCTCTTCTTCTCTTGCCCTAGTACTACAACACTTCTCCCCACTACCACCACTATACCACACCCCACTACCACCACTACTATCCCACTTCCCACTAACTCCAAACATCTCTTCTTCTCTTACCCCACTACTACCACACTTTCCCCACTACCAACTACTATACCACTTCCTCCACTACCCCTACTAAACCACTTCCTTCACTAACACTATTAAACCACTTCCCCACACTGACACTACTATACCACTTCTCTCACCTAACACTACTATCCCACTTCCCCCACTAACACTACTATAACCACTTCCCCCACTAACACTACTATACCACTTCCTCCACTAACACTACTATCCCACTTCCTCCACTAACACTACTATACCACTTCCCCCACTAACACTACTATCCCACTTCCTCCACTAACACTACTATACCACTTCCCCCACTAACACTACTATCCCACTTCCTCCACTAACACTACTATCCCACTTCCTCCACTAACACTACTATCCCACTTCCTCCACTAACACTACTATCCCACTTCCTCCACTAACACTACTATACCACTTCCCCCACTAACACTACTATCCCACTTCCTCCACTAACACTACTATCCCACTTCCTCCACTAACACTACTATTACACTTCCTCCACTAACACTACTATACCACTTCCTCCACTAACACTACTATACCAGTTCCTCCACTAACACTACTATACCACTTCCTCCACTAACACTACTATACCACTTCCTCGACTAACACTACTAGCCCACTTCCTCCACTAACACTACTATACCACTTCCTCCACTAACACTACTATACCACTTCCTCCACTAACACTACTAGCCCACTTCCTCCACTAACACTACTATACCACTTCCTCCACTAACACTACTATCCCACACCTCAGTAACTTCAAACATCTCTCTCTTGCTCTTCTTACCCCAGTACTACCGACGAGTGTCTTGGTGAGGTCTGAGGGTGCGGTGCGTGAGGGGAGCCAGGCGGTGTTAGGGTGTGTCTCAAGAGGGTCCAGGCCAGCCGCACACCTCTCATGGAAACTCAACGGGAAGCCACTGCCAAGGAAGCTCCAGGTAAGAGAGAGAGAGAGAGAGAGAGAGAGAGAGAGAGAGAGAGAGAGAGAGATTGGGTGCATGGTTTGCTTTGTGGTACACTTTCTGGAGGGAGTGAAGGCAGTATTGTCACTCACAAATTCGCTTCAGTTTTCTATTTGCCTTTAATATCATTCATATATTTACAGCATATATTAGATGAGCTGATACATAGAGATGACTAGACACATTGCGTTTGAAGGAGCATAAGTCGTAGTAAGGTGGAAAGATGGATGAAAGTGGAGTGTTCCAGAGTTGACCAGTTGTGTATATGAAAGACTGAGAGTACCGGTTAACTCTTGCATTAGGGAGGTGGACAGTAAATGGGTGAGAACGAGAGCCTTAGCGAGCGTTGTATGCTCTCTTGAGGGGAGGAAGCATACATGGAGAGAGTTCAGAAGAGCAATGTCCAGTGTAATTACGATAAAAGAGAGAAAGTTATGCAACATTGCGGCGAAGAGAGAGAGGTTGTAGTGAATCAGTAAGAGGTGAAGAGTTGATGAGACGAAAAGCCTTTGATTCCACCTTGTCCAGAAGTGTTGTGAAGGTTGAGCCACCCCACACTTGAGAGCCATACTCCATACAGGGGCAGATGAGTTCCCTGTACAGAGACAGCAACTGTGTGGGGGTGAAGTATTCACGGAATCTGAGCAGCACACCTAACTTCCTTGAGGCAGTTTTAGCAAGAGAGGTAATATAATCTCTCCAAGAGAGATTGTGAGAGAAAGACACTCCAGGAATATTAAGGGAAGAAGAAAGATCGAGTTGTGTATCGTTGAAGAAAATTGGATAATCATTTGGAAGATTAATGCGAGTTGAAAGATGAAGAAACTGTGTTTTAGAGGCATTGAAAACCACAAGGTTCTCTCTGTTCCAGTTAGAGATGAGGGAAAGATCAGAAGTCAGGCGTGCTACTGCATCATCACGTGATTTGGAGAGGAGCTGCTGGGATGGGTGGTTGTCAAACTGGGTGGAGTAATGTAGGATAGAATCATCAGCAAAGGAGTGGATAGGGGATGAAGTACAGTTGAGAAGGTCATTAATGATATAGAGAAAGAGGGTAGGTGATAGAACAGTACCCTGAGGAACACCACTGTTGGTAGACTTAGAAGAAGAACAGTGACCATCAACAACAGCAGCTATAGACCGACCAGAAAGGAAATCAGAGATAAAGGCGCAGAGGGAGGGATAGAAACTGAATGAGGGCAGTTTGAAGATTAAAGCTTTGTGCCAGAATCTATCAAAAGCCTTCGATATGTCAAATGCGACAGTAAAAGTTTCACCGAAGTTCTGAATAGAGGATGATCATGAATCAGAAACGAGGGATAATAGATCGCCAGTAGAGCGTCCCTGAAGGAAACCATACTGACGATCAGAAAGAAGTCGTGACGAGTAAGGTGTATTTGAATTTTGGAGTTAAGAATAGATTCGAAGACTTTAGATAGACAAGAGATCAGAGCAATGGGGCGATAGTTGGAGGGTTGGCAGCCGTCTCATTTCTTCAGAACAGGTTGGATTAGAGCAAACTTCCAGCAAGAAGGAAAAGTATTAGATGACCGACAAAGACGAAACAGTTTGCCTAGGCAGGGTGTCAGCACGGTAGCACAGTTCTTGAGAACAACGGGAGGAATTTCGTCAGGCCCGTACGTCTTCCGAGTGTCAAGTCCAGAGAGGGCAGAGAAAGCTTCCTTTGAAGAGATTATGATGGCAGGCATAAGTAAGTCAGAGGAGGACGGAGATAGAGGAGCAGAGCCGGAATCGTCCAGAATAAAGTTGGAGGCAAAAGTATGAGAGCAGAGTCTAGCTTTATCAGGTTAAGAGATGGCAACATTTCCACCAGGAAGGGTGAGAGGAGGGAAAAAGGAAGAGGTAAAGTCACTGGAGAGATTTTTGGTTAGATGCCAGAAAGAACGAGAGGAGGAAGAGTTGGAAAGATCATTGCACTTGGCACGGATGAAGGATTCTTTGGCTACTCAGAGAACAGCTTTGGCATAACTCCAGGCAGAAATATACAGAGCACGAGAATCATCAGTTTGAAGGCGTCGGTACCGTCTGAAAGCTTCCTCCTTGTTGTCGACAGCAGTAGAACAAGCGTGATTAAACCAAAAGTTTCGTGAACTAGTAAGAGGGAAAGAATATGTAATGTATGCCTCCATGCCCGAGAGGATCACCTCTGTGATGCGTGCAGAACTCTCAGAGGGACCCAGGCCACGAAAGCAAAAGTCATTCCATGAAAAATCTTGAAAGTACTGCCTCAGATGATCCCAGTTGGTGGCGCTGTAGTGCAACAGACACCGCTTCCTGGGAGGGTCCATAGGTCTGACTGGAGCGATTTTGAGGTAAGATAGTCAAAGATTTTTGGATAGTCAGTAGAGTTAGGAGAGAGATATACAGCACAGATTAATTTAGTTTGAGAGTAACAGATAAGCCGAAGCCAGAGGGTTGAGAATTCAGAAGAGTCATGTTCGGGAACACTAGAACAAGTGAGGTCGTTGCGTACGTATACGCAACATCCGCCTTTGGCTCGAAACTGAGAATAGAGAAAGTCGGTTGATGCTGAGATATGTATAAACACCAGATCGTATCGGGGGTCTGTGATGCAGGAGGCCATTTTCCCAAGGAGAACATCAACTACAACAACAACTTAGTAATTGTCTATCAATCCATTTTGTTTTATCCATGATCAGTCAATAAATAGGTAAAAAAAATTATATATTCAAATATGTGTATAAATATACTGTATATATATATTATAGGTGAAAGCTATGTTGAAATGGAGAGAAGCGGGTCTTAGCAACAGGAGTGACGAAGAGGGAATAGGAGGAGGGGAAAGAGAAGGAGAAGGCGGAGGAGGGAGAGAGGAAAAAGTGTGGGTGAGCACGGACGAGAAATGAGAGGAGAGACGGAAATAAAAGAAAAGACGGAGAAAGGAAGGAAGGGGGGAGAATGAATGGGTGGGAAGGCTTCAAGGGAAGGGAAATGGCGACCAGGCGAGGAGAGAATGAGGGAAAGTGAAAATAAGGGAAGAAAAAAGAAGACAAGACCAATAGGAGATAGAAAGGATATATGGAAAGAAGAAGAAGGGTAGGAGGAGGAGGGAGGAAAAGAAAAAGAAATATTACAAAGACGTACAAAGACATTTACACAACAATAAAAATACATTGTTCCTTACGAGGTTGGTTGATTAATTAAGGGACCCTGTGATGTAGTCAGAAAATTGGAGGCAAATGATTCCTTCAAACACTCCCACTAAACACCACCTATATGGAATGAGCTTGTTTCGTGGCATCGTCAGGAGGAATCAGAAGCCACCAATTCTAATAACCAATCACAGGGTCCTTAAATTATGGTAACCTTTCTGTTGGAGTAAGGGAAAGGACAGCATAATAATAATAATAATAATAATAATAATAATAATAATAATAATAATAATAATATTAATAATAATAGTAATAATCATAACAATAATAATAATAATAATAATAATAATAATAATAATAATATAAATAATAGTAATAATCATAACAATAATAATAATAATAATAATAATAATAATAATAATAATAATAATAAAAAAAAAAAAAAAAAAAAAAAAAAAAAATAATAATAATAATAATAATAACATTAGGCTCCTTCCCCTCATCACTCTCTACACCAGAAGCTAACCAGAGGGGAGATGCTGTGTAGTAGTATTAGTAATGCTACTTGGATTTCATTACTCAGATTTAAAGACAAAGACAATTCAGGTTGAGTATTCCTTGCTAAATGTCTTTCAAAATGGTACCTACTTAATTAAATTTTGATTGTATTGAACTTTCCTATATATTGAAGAAGGCCTTATCTTCATTTAATTAAGGGGAGATTCTTTTGTTGGTGTAGTGGAAGGTCTCTTGATTCCTCCAAACTATGCCACGAAACAACAGATCCCCTATTGGTATCATTGAAGGCATCTGTTTTCTGGCATTGTTAGGAGGAATCAGTAGCCTTCCAATTTGCAAACATAAAAATATCCCCTTAATTAGGCATTTATAAGTACAAGGATATATTTGTTTGAATTTGTTTTTCTATAATTTTGAAGATATTTATTTTATGTTATGTTAGGCTCGTCAATATAGAGACGAGGTAAAGGAAAGGAAGCAGAAGAAGACAAAGAGGGAAAATAGGAAGAGAAGGAAGAGAGGAAAATAGGAAGAAAAAGGGGGAAGGAAAGAACAAAGAGGGAAAATAGAAAGACAAGGAATAGAGAAAAATGAAGGAAAAGATGAGGAAAAATGGGGGAGGAAAGAACAAAGAAGGAAAATAGGAAGAGAAAGAGGAGAGGAAAATGAAGGAAAAGAGGAGGAGGAGGAAAAGGAGTGAAAGAAGGAAAAGAGCAGTAAGAGGAAGAGAGGACAAAACGGGAAAATAGGAAAAGAAAAGAAAAGAGAGATTAATATAAAGGAAAAGAGGAGGAGGAGGAGTAGGAAAAGGAGAGGAAGAAGGAAAAGAACAGTAAGAGGAAGAGAAGGATACGGACGTTAAAGGAAAGAAGGGGAGAAGATCAAAGGAAAGGAGGAGATGAAAGAGGAGAGAAAGACTAAAAGGGGAAGGGGACAGGGAGAGAGAAGGGCAAGAAGGGTGGTAGGTAGGAATGAAGAAAGGAAGGAAGAAAACGAGGAAGGGAGGAAAGAACTTAAGAAACAAGGGAGGAAGGAAGAAGTTGAAAGGAAGGTATGAGGAAGAAGGAAAGAAATAAAGAATAAATAACATGGAAGGAAGGAAGGAAGGAGAGAAGGAATGAAAGATGGGGATTATCAAAAGACAGTGAGTGAAAGAGAGAAACAGATGGGAAGGAAGATGGTTGGTGACAGATAAGAAGGAAGGGATAAAAGGAAGGAGGGGATTAGAGGGGAAGGGGGAAGAGGGGAGGAAGTTGGGGGGGGGGATTAGGGGAGGGAGAGAAAGAGACGAGGATGGAAATGGTGCAGAAGTAAAGAGGGAGGGGAGGGGGGAGGAGGAGTGGAGGGAGAGGGGGAGAGGGGAGTTGGTGAGCGATGGTGAGAGGGGAGAGGAGAGGGGGGGGGGGGGAGGGGGGGAGGATAGAGAGGAAGGGTGCAGGGAGGAAGGGCGAACGAATGGTTGATGACAGAAGAGAGAGAGAGAGAGAGAGAGAGAGAGAGAGAGAGAGAGAGAGAGAGAGAGAGAGAGAGAGAGAGAGAGAGAGGAGTAAAAAGGATATGGGAAGAATGAAAGGCATAAGGGATGGAAAGGAAATAATAATAGACCCGAGAAGAATTGGGGAAGGAGACAAAAGAGGGATAGAAAAGAAGGAGGAGGAAAAGGAGGAGGAGGAGGAGGAGGAAAAGGAGGAGGTAGAGATCAAAGAGAAGCGATGGAGTGTGTGAGAAGAAGAAAGAAGGGAGGATGAAAGGATACCATTATACGAAAAGCAAGATAAAGAAGGAGAAAGAAAAGGGGTGAAAGAGAGATAGAGAAAGAGTGATATGAATAGAGGGAGAGAGGGAGTGAAAAACCTATGCAGGATATACCATATGATAATAAAGATGATAATCAAAGTAGGAATAATTATAAGTAAGATTTGGATGATACTATTGATAACAGGAGTAGTTGTGAAAGTAGTAAAAAACAACAACAACAACAACAACAATAATAATAATAATAATAATAATAACAATAACAATAATTATAATAGTAGTAATAATAATAAAATAA
Organism: Petrolisthes cinctipes; assembly: GCA_033782935.1. Taxonomy (NCBI): domain Eukaryota; kingdom Metazoa; phylum Arthropoda; class Malacostraca; order Decapoda; family Porcellanidae; genus Petrolisthes; species Petrolisthes cinctipes. Next base: position 17,578 of record JAWQEG010006561.1, read on the forward strand.
TAATAAACCATTTTATATAAGAGATAAAAATAGATAACAAACCAGGTAGATTAAGAGACAGAACACTCAGTGAAATAGGTCACACACACACACACATCAAGGGACCCTAGCTGTGATGTAGTCAGAGAATTGGAGGTAGACGAGTCCTTCAAATATTGCCACGAAACACCACCTATATGAAAGGAACGTGCTTCGTGGTGTAATCAGGAGGAATCAGAAGCCTCCAATTCTCATACACGATCACAAGGTCCTTAATTAACTATCCCATTCACGTCCAAACAACATTTATGGAAACAAAGATGGTAAAAAGAATAATTATTATAACCCAAACTTCCATTCCCACACAAAAATTAAAATGGTCGGTGCAGGATAATTGTCTTCAAGGCTTTGATCTTGATTATAATTTTCCGATAATGGATCTGGTTTTCATTCGCAGACTAATATTCAGGAACTGCCTGCATTGAGAAAGTCGTCTATTATTAATATTAAAAAAAAAAAAAAAAAGCAGATTTATTGGCTGAGCCGGTATGGAATTCTCATAAAAATAATCATCTTTCGTATTGTTTTCTCTTAACTTTTCCTGATTCAATAGATAAGTCCATATTTGTATCGCAGATCTGGGAACCACTAGAACACGGAAACACATGTATCACCCTTACCATCATTATCATTATTATTAGTATTGTCATAAAATTAATATTCCTACAATTGTTATTATTACCATTTTTACTCTAACTACTGATACAAGTATTTATTTTATTTACTGCCACTTTCCTTACATAAGAAGGCCTCGTATGATTTAATTAAGGGACCCAGTGATGTAGTCAGAAAATTTGGAGGTAGATAGGTCCTTCAAATATTGCCACAAAACACTACCTACACTGAAGGAGCTTGTTTCGTGGTATAGTCAGGAGGAATCAGAAGCCACCAGGTCTCTTACACGATCACTGGGTCCCTTAAATCCCCACAACATCGCCTCTCGTAATTAATTCCCTTTGATGTTTCCCAAGGTTACACTCAAAATACCATTCCTCTCTTTTTCCATCCTTCTGGTGTGATAAGCGAGTGTATACAGTCGGAACTCGTATCACAGTTGTCTTTCTCAGCTTTGTCGCCTTAAGGGACCCTGTGATGTAGTCAGAAAATTGGAGGGGTAAATAAGTCCTTCAAATATTGCCACGAAACACCACCTATATGAAAGGAGCTTGTTTCGTGGTATAGTCAGGAGGAATCAGAGGTCTTCAATTCTCATACACGATCACAGGGTCCTTAAATTGCATTCGTGGATGATTTCTTAAGAGGTGTGCCTCATCTCCACTTACCTTCCTGTCCATCTGTCTTCTGTCAGCCTCTCATTCTATCATTTTGTCTATCTGTTTGTTTGTCGTCTGTCTGCCTCTCAGTCTGATTATCATTCTTTCTGTCTGTTATCCTGTCTCTCATTCTGTTTGTCTGTTTTATTGTCTTTCGTTCTGTCTGTCGGCTTGCCTATACAATATGTCGTAAAGGGAGTTTTTTTTTTTTTGGTGATTTGGAAGGTCTCTGACTCCTCCAAACTATGCCAAGAAACAGATCCCCTATTAGAACCATTGAGGGTGTCTGTTTTCTGGTATAGTTAGGAGGACTCAGTAGGAATCAATGTGTACCAACAAGAGAATATTCCCTTTTAGCATAATATTCTGTACTGCAGAAGCAAGTACAGTTTTATATTCATTCCCCGACTGCTATAAAGGGAAAATGTACAGGAAAACGTAAACCCCCAAGTTGGAAAATACGGTAACGAAACAGAAGAGTGTAGAAACGGAAATAGTGTGATAATATAATGAATGATAGAGGAAGGGGGAGGAAGTGATGAGCAGGGAAATACTGTGAAAATATAAAATGACAAAGAGAAAGAGGAAAACCCGCGAGAAGAGAAAATGGACAGAAAATAAAATGAGAAGGAGGAGGAGGAGGAGGAGGAGAAGGAGGAGGAGGAGGAGGGGAAGCAGTGAGGAGAGATGGGAGAACGAACGGTGTGCAAATGAAATGGAAAGGGAGAACGAGGAGCAGGGATGGGTAAAGAGAAAAGGAGGAAGGCCATTGAAAGAAAACTGGGCTTAAGATTTGAGTGTGAGAGGAGGGGAGACGGAGATTGGAAGAGGGAAGGTGGAAGGGAAAACAGGGGATTAAGGAAGGAGGAAAAGTGGAAAGATAAAATAATAGAAAGATGAAAAGAAGGAAATAAGGTTGGAAGGAAGGAGGAAAAGTGGAAAGATGGAATAATGAAAAGATGAAAAGAAAGAACGAAATAAGGTTGGAAGGAAGGAGGAAAAGTGGAAAGATGGAATAATGGAAGGATGAAAAGAAACAAGGAAGTAAGGTTGGAAGGAAAAATGGAAAAAGTTGGAAGGGTAAGAAGGAAGGACAATATATATATGGAAAAAAAAAAAACGATGAAAGTAGAAAGGAAATATAAGAAATGAAGGAAGGGTGTATGTAAGGACTGAGAAGAGACGACGAAAGGATGATAAATGGAAAATAGGAAGGAAGTCTGGAAGGTAGAGAGGGAAGAGGTAGGAAGAAAGAAAAGAAACGAAAGAACAGTGAAAGAAAGAAAAAGATAAATTATTAATAGAATGGTAAACAGGAGGAAAGAAATAGGGATAATGAAAAGGATAAAAGGGAAGGAAGAAGAGGGATGAAGGAAGGAATGAGAGAAAGAACCGAGTAAGAAGGGAAAAAGGAAGGTGGGTAGGATGAATTGGAAGGGGAAGAAAGTAAAAAGAAAGGAAGAAAAAAATAAATGATGGAGTGGAAGGTAAGGAGAAGTATATAATATTGAGATACTAAGAGAGATGGAGGTATTGCATGTGTGAGAAATTGAATGAATACGAGGGAGTGAAACACAGAACATGTATATATTATGAGAGAGAGAGAGAGAGAGAGAGAGAGAGCAGTGACATAGTACAATATTGACATGGGGTGAAGCAGATAAACATCGGTAAAATTCAAGAGGAAGAGAGAGGGGAATAAATGAGATGGTGAGGGAGAGGGGAGGGGACGTGAGGGAGAGAAAGGTGGTAAAGAGACAGACAGACAGACACACACACACACACACACACACACACACACACACACACACACACACAGCTACCCACCTACACACACACACACACACACACACACACACACACACACATAGACAGCCAGCCAGTCAGCCAGACAGAAAGACAGACAGATAGCAAAAAAATAGGACAGAGAGATAAGGAAATAGACAGCCTGCCAGGGAGACAGACAAGAAGACAGAAGAGGGAAATTGAATGAGAGAGAAAGAAGGACTTGGGTGAGGAGGTGTGAGACAAGGTAAAGAGAGATTTACGAGGGATATTCAACCCAGGCAAGGAGGGAGATAAGAGGAGGAGGAATATGTGGAGAAGGTGGGAGGAGGAGGAGGAGGAGAGAAAGGAGAAGAGAGAAAATAATATGGAGTGGAGGGAGAGTGGGAAATAGTGAGGATAAAAGAAGAGAGAGAGAGAGAGAGAGAGAGAGAGAGAGAGTGTGTGTGTGGATGGGAGTAGTGAAGGAAGAAGAGGGAGAGAGGGAAATAGTGAGGATAAAAGAAGGAAGTGGAAGGAGAGAAGGTAAATAAAATAAGAGTGGAAGAGAGTAGTGAAAGAAGAAGAGGGAGGCGGAGGAGAGAGGAGAGGAATGTAATGTAAAAGAGACAGGAAGAATATGAAGACAGGAATATCAAAGGAAAAATATGATAATTGGAGAAAGACATCACTGTACTGTACATAAAGCTGAGAGTAACACACAGACATATTGTACAGATAATAATAATAAAATAAAATAATAATAATAATAATAATAATAATAATAATAATAATAATAATAATAATAATAATTTCGTGCCGGTAATTAACTTACGAGAGAGTGGGAAGAACTAAATTAATAATAATAATGAAAATAAAAATAATAATAATTATATCCTGGGCAGACTATTAAATTTTATATTTCAATAAATCTGATGTTAATCCTATGTCTAGACTGTGATATAACTAAAGAAGGTGGTGTTGTTATTATTAATATTATTATTTCGTCATCAACATTCATTTTCAACACCTTTCTTCACTTAATCATTATTTCTGTTTTCATCTTCCTCATTATTATTCGTCATCAACATTATCATCATCAGAGAGAGAGAGAGAGAGAGAGAGAGAGAGAGAGAGAGAGAGAGAGAGTTGTTGTTGTTGTTTGGTTTACCAACACCCACATAGAAGAGAGTGTTGGAGCGAGCTTTTACCTGAGGCAGCTCGCCAGTGAGGCTACTCTAAGGTACCTTTACCTTGGTGGAGGATAGGTAGTGACCAACTCCACCAATGTAGCTGTTGGTGTCCTTGATATAAGGTGTGATGCTGCTTCTGGTGCCTCAGGGGCAGTGTGGTGAGGTAAGGCAGGCTGACCCTGTCTTATACTTGCTGTGACCGGACAGTTAAGTAGGTAATGTAGCAGTGGTAGGGCAGTTGCTACATCACAGTAGCTGCAGGCCTCTTCGGTGGCAGGACTAAGTATTTCTCCTTTGCACTTAAATCCTAAACGTATTCTGTGGAGGCGTGTGCGGACTTGTGATGGGATAGATCTTGATACCGCCAGAGGCTGATACTGAGTGGCTCTTGCATACCATACTGCTGATGGGGATGCTGCTGTTGCACACTGTTCATGTATCTGTTGAGAGATGAGGTGGGCTTTTCTTTTACAGATGTGTTTGGTCTGTGCCAGGCTGGGGTTAATTTGAAAATCAATAGACCTCCTTTTTGTGGCGTTTTTGGCAGCTGTCAACCTCTTCATTACCTTGAATTCCAACGTGACTAGGGATCCAGTTTAAAATGATGATCTTGTTTTGTCTTTGAATGTGTTGTGCTAAGGAGAGGATATATGTTATCAGGTATATGTTGTCACTTGGTTGGCTGTGGGCGAGTGTTTGAATGGCAGCTTTTGAATCTGTGTGTATTACAAGGTGTTCATTAGGTTGGTTCAAAGCATGCCTGAGAGCTCCTGCTATAGCTGCAAGTTCTGTCTGTAGAGAGAGAGAGAGAGAGAGAGAGAGAGAGAGAGAGAGAGAGAGAGTGAAACATTAAATTAGAATAGGTAAGAGAGGCAGAGAGAATGAAATTACAGTGATATTGCAGATCGATACAGATAAAATAGAGAAATACTGAAAGCAAAAGCATAGACAGAGACAAAGAGAAAAGAGATACAGAGAATAATAATCAGGAAATGACAGAATGAATAAAGCCGAGAATAAGGTGCAGGAACAACAGATAATAAAGAGAGATATAGCGGTAGAAAACAAAGAATTTTATAAAAGCAACAACAGAAAGAACACAGGGAAAAAAGAGACAGAAAACAACATGGAAAAAAATCTTACAGAAATATGTCAACACAAACACGATAATAATAATAATAATAATAATAATAATAATAATAATAATAATAATAAAAATAATAATAATAATAATAATACAAAACTAACATGCAGAAGAATAATATAAAGCCAAATAAAGTTACACAAAAAAAAAGGATAAGAACAAGGAGATAAAACAGGGAGACAAAATAATAGAGTAGTAAAACAGGGAGAGATAGTCAGACAAAACGGTGTAATAGATAGACAGGTAAAACAGTGAGATAGATAGGCAAAAAAAAAGGAGGGGGGACAGATAGACAGACAGACGGAGAGACAGACAGACAAACGGAGAGACAGACAGAGAGACAGAGAGACAAACAAACAGACTGACAGATAGATATATGGAAAAACAGACACAAACCAGAGAGAGAGAGAGAGAGAGAGAGAGAGAGAGACAAGTGAAGTCAGGTGAGTGATATTGACGTCCTGGTGTGTCTGTTCTGTTCTTTGGCTGTGACGGATTGGGGGTGAGGGGGGGAGGATGGGGAGAAGGTGGCACACACACACACACACACACACACACACACACACACACACAGACGGTAACACACACACACACACACACACACACACACACACACACACACACACAGGGAAATATATAAAGAGGGAAACAGATATGTACAAAATAATAATAACAAGAGAGAAAGAGGGGATAGGAAAACGCAGAAACAGTCGAAAACAGAAACACGGGAAATATTATAATAAAGAGAGGGAAGGGAAAAGTAGGAACAGATAGACAGACAGACATATAGGCGGTAAATGGTTAAAGTAGAATTGTGAATGGTTAACAGAGAGAGATAAACAGAGAGGGCAGTTTTCAAGCAGAAACAGAGACGATAGCAGACAGGAAGGAAGTGCTTGATAGAGAGGAGAGAGGAGAACAAGGGCAAGGGATATGTATGAGCAGAATCGGAAAGGAATAGAATGAAAACAAATTAACAGGGAGAAATGGCGAATGGAGAGGACAGGGCACAAACAGAGATACAGACAGAAAAACAGACAGATAGACAAACAGACAGATAG
>JAWQEG010006562.1:0-15187 GCA_033782935.1 Petrolisthes cinctipes
CGCCTTAATTAACGTATGCACCTCCAAACTCCTATAGCTTTCTCCTCCTTAAGTCCAGCTCACACGGGAATTTAATTAAAAGGGATATTGTGTGTGTGTGTGTGTGTGTGTGTGTGTGTGTGCGTGTGGCTGGAAAATTGAAGGATACTAATTCCTCCAAAAATTGTACCAGAAATCAGACAGAGACGACTTAATAATTATACGAGTAGTGAGGTGGGGTCTGTTTTGTGGCATAGTTTGGAGGAATCAGTAAACACCTTAAGGGACTCAGTGTTGTTGTCTGAAAATTGGAGGTAAATGAGTCCTTCAAATATTGCCATGTACGCTACCTATATAGAAGGAGCTTGTTTCGTGGCATAGTCAGAAGGAATCAGAAGCCTCCAATTTTCATACACGATCACAGGGGCCTTAATTTAGTTTAGTAAGTTGTGGAGGAATCAGTAGCATCCAATTTGTTCCTAATACATTGCTTTCTTAAGTTCTAAATTCCACTGTTTTCTCAATACTTAGTCTGCATTTCTTCCCTCACCTCCTCCTTCGTCTCCTCGTCCTCCTACTCCTCCTCGAAGCTAAATCTATTATTCTTCGTTCTCTCTCTGCCCGTCCCTCCTCCTCCTCCTCCTCCTCTCCCCTCCTTGAAGATCAGCCAATTATTCCTCCTCCTCTTATCTCTCTTTTCCTCTTCATTTTCCTTCTACATTTTATTTATTTCAATTATTCCTCCTCCTCTTATCTCTCTTTTCCTCTTCATTTTCCTTCTACAATTTATTTATTTCAATTATTCCTCCTCCTCTTATCTCTCTTTTCCTCTTTATTTTCCTTCTACATTTTATTTATTTCAATTAGTCGTCTTCCTCTTCTCCCTTATCTTGTTCGTTTTCCTTCTACACTTTTTTTTTTTTCCCTCAAGATGTGTTAATTAGCCTCAATAACAATACGTCTTTTGCCATTTGAAAAAGTCCTTTGTAGTATTTAGTATTATTTTTGTATCTCACATCTCCTACTTCCTCCTTTCTTTCCTCTCCCTCTTTGTCCTCCCCTTCTTACATCCCCCTTCCACATTTTCTTCAGCATCCTTCTCCTCTTTGTCATTCCCCCACTTTTGTCCCTTCTCCTCCTCCTCTTGTTTCTCCTCTTAATTCATTTGCTCTTCCTTCCTCCTCACCCTTCACATTTTCCGCATCATCATCCTCTTTGTCCTCCCCTACTTTTGATCCTCCTCTACCTTTTCCTCCTCATCCTTCATCACTTCCTCCTCACCTCACCCTTCACTACTTCCTCCTACTCCACCTCTTCCTCCTTTTAATCCATTTCCTCCTCCTCCTCCACCCCTTCAACCTCTCAATCCATTTCCTCCTCCTCCTCCTCCACCTCTTTATCCAAATCCTCCTCATCCTTCACCACTTCATCCTCACTTCATCCTTCAGTACTTCCTTCTACCTTCCTCCTCTTAATCATTTCCTCCTCCTCCTTCTCCTCCTCCGCCTCTTCACCCACCAATTCCCCAGGTAGTCTCATCACCACCTTTCCTATAAGAGTCAATGAGGTGTGAAAGAATATTATAATCTCAGTTTCTCCTACACTATTTTTCACCCTTGAGACTCGTGAAGCGACACACTTGCCTCTTTCTTCCCTCCTGCTGCGGGTCGTATGGGGGAGGAGAGAGAGAAGGTGGAGGGAGGGGAGATAGAGAAGGGGGGGAAGAGAGATAAAGGGAGAGAGAAGGTGGAGAGAGGGGAGATAGAGAAGGGGGGAAAGAGAGAGTAGGGGCGATAAAGGGAGAGAGAGAAGGTGAGGAGAAAGAAGGTGTGGTTGTATGAGGCTCGAGGGAGGGAGAGAGAGAGAGGTCCAAAATCAGGTTAAGATTTGTTTCTGGCCGATGCCTATAGAGACAGACACACTGCGTTTGTTGTGTCATGTTGAACTAAGGGGGAATTTTGATTAGATGTGTTGTGTGTAATATATTGTATGATATAAATAAGAAGAGAGTATAATATTTTTAGGGGATTATTGGCTTATACTCTTGATGTAGATGCGACACGAAAAAGATGAGTCAAGGTAACTTACATACATATATACAGGTAAAACTGGACTTTCAATTCTTGTCACCAGTCCAACGTCCACCCTGGGAGTAGACTACGTGTGTACGTACCTGCCCTGTTTGTACCCCTCCTGGTTTTTAAGGGACAGAGGGGTGATGGGGAGAGGGGTGAACGGAGGGGTAAAGGAAGGGAGGGAGGGAGGGAGAGGGGTGAAGGAAGTGAGGGAGGGGGCGGGGTGAAGGTAGGGAGGGAGGGGGAGGGGTGAAGGTAGGGAGGGAGGGAGGGGGCCAGAAGTAAATTAGAGGACGTGACAAGAAAATGGAAGGAAGGTAAGGTAGGTGATGAGAGAGAGAGAGAGAGAGAGAGAGAGAGAGAGAGAGAGAGAGAGAGAGAGAGAGAGAGAGAGAGAGAATGGAATAAGATGGGGAAACGAGAAGGGACAGAATATGATAACGAGAGGAAGAGTGGAATATAATAAGAATGAGTTAGAGTGAGAGTGAGACAGGATTGTGGGGAGGAGAGTTGGAGGAGACGAGGAAAGGGAATGTTAAGTTGGTTAGGGAAACGAAGTGTAAGTGACGTGATGAAAGGAGGGAGGAAAATGGTGAGAATATATAGGAATGGAGGGAGGAAGAAGGGAAGATACGGACTGAGAAGGAATTGATGGAAAGAGGAGGAAGGGAGAAGGAAACAGATTAAGGGAGAGAGGAGGGAGAGAGGAGGAAGGGAGGAGGGACAGAATTAGGCAGAGGGGAGGAGAGAGAGAGGGAGGGAGAAGGGACAGAAAAGGTCAGAGGAAGGAGACTCGGGTGAAGGACAATTCTGAAGGCCGGGGAAATTAGAGAAATGGGAGGGAGAGAGAGAGGGAGGGGAAGGGGAGGTTGAAGTGATTAGGGAGACACGGGGAGCTGAGGACAGGAAAGGAGTAGGAGGAGGATAAGGAGATGGATTAGGATAGGGAGAGATGATTGAGGGTAAGAAAGGAGAAGGGTAATGGTAAAACAGAACAGAAAATAGAAGGATGTCGGTAGGATTAAAAAAAAAAAAAGACGAGAGAAAAAGAGTTGCCTAAAAATATCAAAAGACGGGGTACGAAAGACGAAGATTATTGGTAGATTGAATAGAGAATAGATTTTATAAAAGACAGGAGGATGGTAATTGTTGATAGGTGTAATAGTGAACTGAAGGTATATAAATAAAAAGACAGAGGGACGAGGAATGCAGGTTGTTGGCAGACTTAATTAATAGAGTATATGTGAATAGAAAGGACAAGGGGACGAAGGTTGTTGGTAGTTTTTTTTATAGAGGGCAGGGAGGTGGATGAAAAGAGTGGACGATCATCTGGACCCGGTCTCCCATACACACATTTCTTTCCACCCTCATGGAAGCTTGGCTCGATATTTTATCCTTGCTGCGAGGAGGAGCTAGAGAGTAAGAGGAGGAGAAGGGGGAAGAGGTTGAGGAAAAGGAGGAAGAGTAAAGAAGATGAGGGGGAGGAGGAAGAGTAAAGAAGATGATGATGATGAGGAAGAGTAAGGAAGAAGTGGTGAAGAAGTAGGGAATAGGAGGTGTGGAAATGTGGGAGATAGTGGGAGAGGAAAAAAAGTAAAATAAAGAAGATATGCAAAGAAGAGAAAATGAAGAAGGCATGAGGTAGTGGAGTGGAAGAGTAAAAGGAGGAGGAGGAGGAGGAGGAGAATAAAAGACGAGTAAGAGCTGGAGTAGGAGGAGGAGATATGAAAGGAGGAGGAAAAGGAAGACGCAGCATCCAGGTAATCACTCTTCACGAGATGCTACCTGAAGCCTTACCTGGCTCTCCAACACTAATGAGTCACCTGTACAGCATCCTTCACCTTACCTTTATCACCTTTTCGTTGCAATCCTCATAAGGCGTCTTAAGTTTTTCACTAGCTTAAGGACCCTGTGATTGTGTATGAGAATTGGAGACTTTTGATTCCTCCCGACTACGCCATGAAACAAGCTCCTTTCATGTAGGTGGTGGTGTTTCGTGGCAATATTTGAAGGACTCATTTACCTCCAATTTTCTGACTACATCACAGGGTCCCTTAAAGGAGTAGCCTAATAACTTTTTGGGCAAAATTGAGGGCACTTTGAGCTTCATATCATGTCAGAAAACAGACTGACCTAATATACAAGTAGGCTAATGGTTATGTTTTGCAGTATAGTTTGGAGGAATCACCAACCCCACTAAGGAAAACATTTTTAAAGCCATCAGACGCGGAGACGGTCGAAGAAAGTTAGCAAGAGAGAAGATAGATTAAAGATGATAGATAGAGAATATACTAAACTACACAGAAAAACAAAATATGGAGCAAAAGACATATACGGTAAGGGTCGCTTCAAAGATGTGTGAGAATAACAAATCAAAGAGAATAACTTATTACGAAATGCTTAATTAATTCTCTATAACACTCTCCACTAAGAGGTTGTATCGCCGAAACGAAATGTAGGCTACGGTTGCTTCACATTGCCCCCCCTCCCTCCCTCCCCCCCAAATAAAAAAAATATATATATAATAAAACAATGTAGCACCTAATCTATTGGTCTGTTTCGTGGTGTATACAGTTTGTAGAAATGATTAAACTCCAATTTTCCAACTTATGTCACAGGTCCCTTTATACACAAATGACTACTTGTTCATTTATTATAGACAAACACTGGATTAACAAAGACTTTAAATAAACTCATACATAATAATGGCTGGTGACAAACATATCATACATGGACTAAAGCCAGACGATTTATTATATCACAAGAAAACCCTCTGGGACAATGAGCTTCCTGACTAGGCTGGGCTAACTGACGTCTCAAATGGCCCAAAGTAACAAGTATTCATGTATGCAAATTTCATATTCCTTGTATGCTGCTCCACCACCACTCTCACCATTCAAATGACTTGGGTTATTACGAGGAGGACTGAGAGACATAAAGAAAGGGCTGGCATTATTAATTCATTTAAGTAACACATTTTTTTTTCTTTTACTTGACTGACGTGTAACAAATACATTTTACGTCCTTTTCCTGACGCAGATGGGATCAAGAGTTTAGCTAGAGTGGGTAAAAATGTACAGTATATGTATATTATGTGCAAGGAGTAAGGACAAGCGGTAAAAAAAAAAAAAAAAAAAAAAGAAAACGGTAAATATTGCACTGTATGTGTAGGGACAAGGAGATTAAAAATGTTTACCTAATTTGCATGAGAACGGTCTTTAAATATATACTGTATGTGCAGGGGAAGGAGTCTAAAAAACACCTTATATATGTGTAGGGGAAGGGGGTCTAAAAAATATCTTATATATGTGTTGGGAAGAAGTAGAACTATATCATATATATTTGAAAGAGAAATGGTATATAAAGATACTGTATGTGCAGGAGAATGGGAAGGGGACCTAAAATATATCGTATGTGCAGGGCAAGGTCTAAAAAATTCCTTATATATGTGTAGGGGACAGGGGTCTAAAAAATTCTGTACGTAATAGGGACGGGGAAGGGGTCTAATGAGTGTGGAAATGAGTATAATGACTACCATAATCTCGGTGCAATGTTCACTTATTTCGTCCGTCGGGTCCACATTTTTTTAACAAGTTCGCATACTTTTTACAACCACGGCACGGTACAGTAAGCTAAAAGGGGAAGGAAATATAAGAGGAACGAATTCTGCAACGTTAAGGTAATTTGCAACACATTCCCATATCGACAGAATAAAAAATAATCATTCGTGTTCCCCACAATACAACAAAAATGACGAGGAATGTAAGATGGGAAATTTATGCGGCTCTGTGAATCACTTTTGACATTTCCAATTTGCCTGACTGTCTCCGATAAAGCACAAATCCTGCTGACTTAGGACCGTGACTCCAGATTTAACCCCCGGGGAACTTAATCTTTTAATTCTTTCATCTCTTTCCTTTTAGGGGTGAAGAGAGTTTGCTTTGCGTCTTTCAGTATTGCAGTTATTACTAAAATGGATTGACCAATCTTTACTTTTCAATCATGATGCTCGAGGTATTAACACTTTGAAAATTTTTTTGTTCCGTTCCTAAAACATTTTCCCAGGTCCATCTATAAGTTTCGTATGTCTATAATACGTCACAGTTATTCGAAGTTGATTGAAATAACAAAGTTTATACATTAAGCACAAGAGTAAAAAGTACTATCAACATCCATATAGGTCACACCCTCCACCGTAAACACCACCACTAACATCATCTCCATCACAATCACTCTTAAGTCAACCACCTCTATTCTACCTTCCTTTTCCACCAACAAACCAACACCTGTACAAGCACCAGCAGCACGCACCAACTTCCCTCCCCTGCGGCTGTGGCACGACTGGCACTCTCTGTCTGTGTGTTTGGTGAGGTGGGTAGGTGGGTGGGAGGAGGAAGGAAGGATGTAGGGAGAGAGAGAGAGAGAGGTGGCTCGTGCTTCTCTCTCATTCCGTCCCGGTTAGCTGAGAGATTTGGTATCCCCCCAATATTTTTTTTTTTCTCCCATGGAAATACCTTACCTTACGTTTTTAAATCTTTATTGTAGTCTACCTTGGTATGTTTGTGTGTGTAATATGGATATTTTGGACCATGTGTGTGTGTATGTGTGTGTGTGTGGAAAACTTGTATGAACCTTATTAGGATATATATAAATTTTATTTCCAAAAGCCTACTGATAATTTTTAATGTAATGTGTGACAAAACATGTATGAATATTGTTGGATCGTGTTTTAAAGCATCATGTGTCTGAATTCTGTGAAACTGGGTAATTTTTCAGTGTCTGAGACGAGCCCCTCGAGAGTGATAACATTTTGGTGCATTCTACATCCAGCACGAGATAGAGAAAACAAACGATGCTTGTTTTTTGTGATAGTATGGTTGTTGGTTTAGGACTGTGGGTTATGGTAGCTGGTTGATGGTTGTGGTAGCTAGGTTGATGATTGTGGTTGTGGTAGCTGGTTGTTGATTGTGGTTGTGGTAGCTGGTTGTTGATTGTGGTTGTGGTAGCTGGTTGTTGATTGTGGTTGTGGTAGCTGGTTGATGATTGTGGTTGTGGTAGCTGGTTGTTGATTGTGGTTGTGGTAGCTGGTTGTTGATTGTGGTTGTGGTTGTGGTAGCTGGTTGATGATTGTGACTGTGGTAGCTGGTTGTTGATTGTGGTTGTGGTAGCTGGTTGTTGATTGTGACTGTGGCAGCTAGGCAATATGAAACTCCAGGAAATAAAATAATAAATTATCTACAAAATATATATACGTCAACTGATGCTTAGAGTGTAAACAAGGTGCATCAACAACATAAACACACACAAATAAATGAAAATATTTGGATCGGTGGAATAGATCAACAGCAGACATTAATCAGAACTACGATACATACGTCCTGTAGTGGAATATTAATTAAATGAATGAGAGCGATTACCCCAAAAAATGAGCACTGAATTAATGGCAACAAAGGCTTCCTATTGTCTGTCTCTCTGCCATTGCACAAGTATTCCCTTTATGCTACAGGCGAATTTATGTTTGCAAATACAAAGTTTCACTGCCAACAACGTGTCTGTCTGTATGTATGTAGGCTATGTTAGGTTTACTTGTTTATTGAATGTATATTTATGTTTAATTATTCATGTTTCACTATGAATATTTTCCATTTGTTGGGTTATCTAACTATCTATCTATCCATTTATCTGTCTCACTAATTATATATTGTTATTTATATATATTATTTATATTATTTATTATTATATATATTGTTATTTTTTGTTATTTCCACCCTGGGAGTTACTTGATTCAGTTTGTTTGACCATAGCAGGATTATACGCAAAAGGTTATGTGTAGGTTGGTATGTATTTGTCTATCTAACTATATATGTAAATATATCTATCTATCTTTCTATCTTCATCTTTCTGTCTAGGAGGAGTAAAATGAAGAAAAAGAGGACAAAAATGTGCAACGTGAGTAGGCTGAAAAATTTTACATGTTTTAACAATACAATAAGTTCAGATAATTAATGGAAGCCCTGTATGGTTAAACTTTAGTAAATATAACAAATTTGGCTGGCATTAACTACATGTAAATATGGACCGTTTCAGAATAAGAGTGGCGCATCAACCAACCGGGCGAAAATTGCACTTGCGTCGTTTTGGATGTGAAAGCTCTAGCATTGTATTTCCCTTGCAATATCCAGGAAGGTTCAGAATTGGAGAGGTGTAAGAGCCATTTCACTGATTGTTTGATAGACCACTTTGGTTCTGAAAGCCTCGGTGTTGCCTGAATGTTTTGAAATTGTCGAATAGAGATTTGCACAACGTTTTAGCCCAGTAAGTCTAAAAGAAAGTCCGTGTGTTGTCAGACAGTAAAAAAAAAAAAAAAAAAAAAAAATTGAAATATATATGTTAGATGTGTTGTCAGAAAATATTTATGGCCTCAGATGAGTATTGTTTTGTGTTGGCAATGTACTTAATATATAAAAAAATGCCTGTTGCAAAAATTTTGTACTTGAACAGAACGACTAATATTTCATCAGTAGAATCTGGGGCCACATCGATGAATGAACTGGCGAGGCATAATATAATATGTATTGTTAGAACCTTCTGGCCGCCAGCAGAAATCCATTGCCCTCGTCAGCACATTTTTACGAAAAGCATTATAACGTCTACTCTTGCCAGAACCTGTTTTTACGTAAGCATAATGTTTACCTTGCTGCTGTGAGGACGGCTTTTACGGAAGCATTAATGTTTGCAATGTTGGTGAAACTACTTTTTTTACGAGAAGAAAACGGCACGCTGTTGTCAGACCACTTTGCAAGGAAACACGAAAATCCCCACGCCGTTGTTAGAACGTTTTGTTGGGAAGAATAACGTCCGTGCTGCTGCCAGTACGTTATTTTACGAAAGCATAAGGTCCGTTCTCCTGTCCTTTTACAAAAGCATTAGGTGGTTTGCACTGTTGTCAAAACGTGTCCAGAAAATTATATATTACGTGCAATTGTCCGTACCCTTTGGCGTGGGAAAAACTGGATTCCCCCCACAAAGAGGACGTGTTGTCAGAGGTTTGTATCCTGCGGGACAACTCTATATAAACTGGATGGCACACAATAACAGCGTTTTCTCCCTCCACTTGACACGGCACTCCAAAATAATTGCATGCCTTCCTCGCTGGGCTGTGGGTGTATTTTGGGTGATGTGGACTTGTTTGTAGCAGAGAGAGAGAGAGAGAGAGAGAGAGAGAGAGAGAGAGAGAGAGAGAGAGAGAGAGAGAGGCAAACTTTTGATGACTAATGAAAATTGTAATAGGAGTAGGCTATTATTTTGAGCAAAGGCAACACCATTTGAGAAGTATTAACTGTTCTAGCATATAAATATTTCTTTAAAGGGGGCAATACTTCGCATGGGGATGGAAGGGGTGAGTGGGGTGAGGGGACAATACATCCTGTGCTTGTAAAGAGGTAATGTTGTGAGTATTACCAGGAGGGCAATGTTTTTATTTTGCATACAACATGATATTAATTTG
Source organism: Petrolisthes cinctipes (assembly GCA_033782935.1). Taxonomy (NCBI): domain Eukaryota; kingdom Metazoa; phylum Arthropoda; class Malacostraca; order Decapoda; family Porcellanidae; genus Petrolisthes; species Petrolisthes cinctipes. The sequence continues at coordinate 9,562 of JAWQEG010006562.1, forward strand.
CATACAACATAATAATAATTTGCTTGAGACCTGTAATGCTTTATCTGAGTGATAATAATTTGCATGTTGGGTTGTATACTTTCACGGTGTAAGTATTTTGCATGCAGGGGTTTATGTTGTGTGTGGAAGGGAATAATAATTTTGCGTGGAAGTTAATACTTTGCTTGCTGGGTGAATGTTTGCATGTTTTTATTGTTTTATGTGCAGGATAACATTTTGCGTGTAAAGTAATACTATGCATACTGTATATAATTTTGCGTGCACGGTAACATTTTGCTTACTAATATATTGCGTGCAAAGGAACATTTTCTTTACAATAAATTTTGTGTGCAGGGTAACATTACTATCATTTTGCGTGCAGGGTAATATTTTGCGTGCGCCCTTGGTTGTGTTCTGGGGATGACAACCGTGACACAGCGACACTGACACGCCTGCATGTAAATGAGGTGTTTTTTTTCTTTCTTTAGGGGAGAGGGTGAGGGAGTGTGTATGTGTTTGTGTGTGTGTGTGTGTGTGTTTATGCTTGTTTCTGTGTGTATGTATGAATTGTGTGAGTGTGTGTGTGTATGAAATATATGTGGCACTGTGGAAAACAACACAGGATGTTTTTTTTTCAGTCCTAATAGCTATCTCATTCCAACCTTGTAATATTTATTTCGGCTCCTCCTGTTTTCCCATTAACATGTTTCCCTGTTCTGAGTCAGACCCAGGAGGTACACATTGGGCGTCCGTCATAATTTTCCCCCCTACCAATTCCATGCATACTAATTCATTTTTACATGATCATCATTAATGATATATACCGTGTGATGTTCTGTCGTCACGGTGGGAATAGGTCCGAGGTTTAGATTCCTGGTGAAGAGCAGTACAGTATTGATAAAAATAACGACTATAAATTGTTTTTGATGTTATCACCCTATATATATATATTTACAGTACTGCATAGATAGATATATTTATATTCTCTGTACTTTAAAAGCTCATGAAAATATTCTGACGTTTGTCTCTACCCAATCCATGTATGTATGTATGTGTCTGTTTGTTGTCCCTGTTGCATCATAAAATAGTTTGGTGTCTGTCAGAATGTAAACACACCAACACTCCAAGGGTCTGTAAGTGGTTATGTATAGATCTGTGGATAACCAGTCAATGTCACTGAGCCCCTTCAAGACATGTCTGGATTGGTAAAGAAAACAAACAATGGCAGACCAAGAGATGGATTACCAAACAGTTTCTCTTCTTGTCAGGCTGTATAGTGAGTGAGTGGCTCGGAGATGGTGGTGGTGGTGGTAGTGGTGGTGGTGGTGGTGGTCTGTCATTGGCCCTTCCTCACTCTCACTTTCTCTCTCCCTTAGGATCCATCATCTCCCTCCTTTCCTTCCTTCCTTCCTTCCTCCATTCTCCTCTCCCTCAGGAACCTTCACCTTCAGCTCTCCCTCCCTCCCACATTCAGGACCTCTCTCCACCCGCTCTCTCTCTCCTCATCTCTACACCTACACACGACAGAGAGAGAGAGAGAGAGAGAGAGAGAGAGAGAGAGAGAGAGAGAGAGAGAGAGAGAGAGAGTCCTTGGAAAAACTATATGATAAGAAGAAGGGAACGAACAACAGGGAAAGGGAGGGGAGAGAGATATGAGGAGGGAGGAACACGAGATGAAAGATGTGATAACTGGAAGAGAATGAGAAATAGGAAAAGAAGGAGAGGAGAGTAAAGGAGGGAGGAAGGAGGAGAAGGAGAAAGAAGAGAATGGGGAGTGTGGGCAAAGGCAGGAAAAATTATGATTACTATTCGCGGCAGGGAAGGAGGAAGAGAGGAAGAAGGAGGAGGGGAAAGAATAAATGTAGAGTGAACAGAGGGAGAGGGAAGGAAAGGAATTAAAAGCAGTTAAGAAGGAAAGAGGGAGGAGGAAAGACAAATAGAGAAAAGGAGGAGGGAAAAAGAAAGGAGGGAGGAGGAAAGAGAAAGGAGGGAAAGAGAAAGGAGGGAGGAGGAAAGGTAAATAGAGGAAAAGAGGAGGGAAAGAGAAATATAGATAATCAAGTAAGTAGTATGAAGGAAATGAATGAAGAAGCAGATGGATGGGAGGAAAGAAAAGAATACAGGAAGGAGGAAAAATAGGAAATAAACTACGGAAGGAAGAAAGGAAGGAAGGAAGGAGTAATAATAAGTGGAAAGAAACTAAGGAAGGAAGGAAGGAAGGAGTAATAAGAGGAAAGAATCTAAGGAAGGAAGGAAGAAAGGAAGGAGTAATAAGAGGAAATAAACTACGGAAGGAAGGAAGGAAGGAGTAATAATAAGAGGAAAGAAACTACGGAAGGAAGGAAGAAAGGAAGGAGTAATAAGAGGAAATAAACTAAGGAAGGAAGGAAGGAGTAATAATAAGAGGAAAGAAACTACGGAAGGAAGGAAGGAAGGAAGGAATAATAAGAGGAAAGAAACTACGGAAGGAAGGAAGGAAGGAATAATAATAAGTGGAAAGAAACTACGGAAGGAAGGAAGGAATAATAATAAGAGGAAAGAAACTAAGGAAGGAAGGAAGGAAGGAATAATAATAAGAGGAAAGAAACTACGGAAGGAAGGAAGGAAGGAAGGAAGGAATAATAATAAGAGGAAAGAAACTACGGAAGGAAGGAAGGAAGGAATAATAATAAGAGGAAAGAAACTACGGAAGGAAGGAAGGAAGGAAGAAGAGAAGGAAGTACAAGGAAAGGGAAAGGAGGAAGTTTGTTACCGTGTCACCTCCCACTCCTCCCCCTTCCTTCCTTCCTTCCTTCCTTCCTTCCTTCCTTCCTCCCCTGAGTCTCTTAAACCTACACACACACACACACACACACACACACACACACACACACACACACACACACACACACGTCACCTACACGCACACACTCGTAACCTACACGCACACAATCGTAGCCTACACACACAGACACGCACACACCTACACACCTACACACACTCGTAACCTACACGCACACAATCGTAGCCTACACACACAGACATGCACACACCTACACACACTCGTAACCTACACTCACACACTCGTAGCCTACACTCACACACTGGTAGCCTACACACACACACACACACACACAGTTTACATGCACACATACCTAGCCTAAGCCTATACACACACACACACACACACACACACACACACACACACACACCTAGCTTACATGCCCACTGCACACACACCTAGCCTACACGCACACACACCTAGCATACACGCACACACACCTAGCATACACGCACACAGGCAAAGGAGAGGCGTGTAGAGGAGGATCAAAGGGAAGGGAAAAGGAGAGAATGGAGGAAGGAGGGAAGGAAAGGAAAAAATACATGACAGTAAGAATGAGAATCTGAGGTTGGAAGGGAGAATGGAGGGATAGAAAGACGATGATAGAAAGGGAGAATAGAGGAATAGAAGGACGAATGGTATAGTATAATGGAAAAGAAAGAAAGAGGAGGAAGAGGAAGGAGAAGGGAAAGAGGAAAACGGGATGAATGAAGGGAAAAGAGGATTTGGGAATCGAGTTGAATAAAATAGGAAAGGAGATAGGCAAGAGGGAAAGGAAAGGGAGGAGGAGAGTATCAGAGAACCGAAGGAGAGGAGAGCTTAGGAGGGGGGCAGTATGTCACAGATACGCCCCCTCCTGCCAGAGCCCCCCTTCCTCCCTCCCCCTTAGGACCCCTAAACATACGCCCACCAGACCAGGCTGTGATTACCGTGTTCTGTTGGTGTGTTGGGGGGGGGGGGGGGAGGTGGAGAAAGAGGAAGAGGAGGTGAAGGAGGAAGAGGAAGTGGAGGAGGAAGAGGTGGTAGGGGGAAGTAGAAGAGGAAGGGGTCGGAGTAGGAAGAGGAGGAGGTATATGAATGAGGAGGTTATATAGATAGAAGAGGAAGAAGAGGTAGGAGGTGGAGAAGGTGGAGGAGGAGGAGTAGGGAGAGGAAGGAGGTGGAGAAGGAAGTAGGGGGAGGAGGTGGAGGAGTAGGGAGAGGAAGGAGGTGGAGAAGGAGATACGAGGAGGAGGTGGAGGAGTAGGGAGAGGAAGGGGTCGTAGATGAAAGAGAAGTATAGGAAGTAGGACAGGAAGGGGTAGATAAAGGGGAACAAGTAGGAGGAAGTAATAGAGGAAGCTGTCTGAGATCAAAGGGCAGGAGGTAGAAGATGGAGGAGAAAGGTAGATGAAAGAATAGGAGGTAGGAAGAGGAGAAGGAAGAGAGAGGAGGAGGAGGAGGAGGAGATGGAAGGGTAAGAAAAATTAAAGGAGAAGAAGAATATATAGATTATTAATAAGTATAAGAAAACTGAAGAAAGGATATTAAGTAGAGGATGAGGAGCAAAGAAAGGAAATTAATATGTGGAGGACGAAAGAAACTTATGTATGGATATTAAAAGAAGAAGACAAAGAAGAAAGGGGAAAATAGGAAGAGAGAAAAGGAGAGAAATGAATATGCAAACTGGAACAGAGGAAGAATAAGAAATGGAAGAGGAAGAGAAAAACATGGAAGGGGGTAGGAAGAGGAGACAGACTGGCATGGTGTGAGGAAAGAGGTGACAGGCAGAGGAAGAGACCAGAAGAAGCAGAGAGAGAGAGAGAGAGAGAGAGAGAGAGAGAGAGAGAGAGAGAGAGAGAAAGAGAAAGAGTGAGTGTGTGTGTGTGTGTGTGTGTGTGTTATAGAGAAAAGGGGAATGGATATGCGCGTACAAAGATCGAAACAGAGATAGAATAAAGCATAGGCAGAGAGAGAGAGAGAGAGAGAGAGAGAGAGAGAGAGAGAGAGAGAGAGAGAGAGAGAGAGAGAGAGAGAGTGAAAACAGAGTTATAGAGGCAGAGAGAAGACACCTAACCAATATGTGCTAAGCGGGGTTCCTTCCTTAGATAAAGAAGAGGTCGGGGAAAACAGATAGGACAGGAGGTGGGGGATGGAGGGATTACCACGCCGGAGGGAGGGATTCGTGGGATGGAGATATGAGCGAGGAAGGGAGGAGGGATTCGTGGGATGAAGATATGAGTGAATAAGGAGGGATGAGGAGTAGAATGGAGTGGGGGGGGGGATTTAGAGAAGGAGAGGGGAAGGATGGAGAGGAGGAGAGAGGAATGATGGAGAAGTGGTGAGGGAGAAGGGATGGAAGAGGTGTGTGGAGGAAGAGTAAGGATATTCAGGAAGAAGGGATAATGAAGGGATTTACAGAGACGGAGATATGATAGAATAGGGATGGGAGATGGAGTAATGAGTAAAGATGGAAAATTAAACGTAAGGGAAGAGTAAGTAAGAAGGGAGGAGGTAGAAGGAGAAGAGAATGAAGAGGAGAAAGAGGAGGAGGATTAAGAAAAGAAAGAGGAGGAGAAGGAAGAGAAAGAGAAGAAGGAAGGGGAGGAGGACGAGGGAGAGGAGAAAGAGAAGAAGGAGGAGGAGGAGGAGGAGAAAGAGAAGAAGGAAGGGGAGGAGGAGAAAGAGAAGAAGGAGGAGGAGGAGTAGGAGAAAGAGAAGAAGGAAGGGGGAGGAGGACGAAGAAGTAGGAGGAGGAGGAGGAGAAGGAGGAGGAGGAGGAGGAGGAGGAGGAGGAGGAGGAGGAGGAGGAGCTAAGGGATTATGGGAACCTAGGGAAAGGGAACA
>JAWQEG010006563.1:2500-17500 GCA_033782935.1 Petrolisthes cinctipes
CAATAACAACAATAATAACAACAATAATAATAACAATAACAATAAAAATAAAAATAACAATAATAACAATAATAACAATAATAATAATAACAATAACAATAATAATAATAATAACACCCCGGCAGCCTCAGATAATAATTACCTTCATCTTTTGTTCGCAAGTCACACACAAACTTATTAATATATTTTTTTTTTTTTTATTAACCAGAGTATCATTGATTAAACCAGTAATTATGAGTATGTATATATAAATAGATAAATAACCCAAACTCATCGCTGAAGAAAAATATATATGAGAGAGAGAGAGAGAGAGAGAGTGTGTGTGTGTGTGTGTGTTGTCTGTGTGTGTTGTCTGTGAGTGTTGTCTATATGTGTGTTTTCTATGTGTGTGTGTGTGTGTGTGCTGTCTGTGTATATTGTCTGTATGTGTGTTTTCTGTGTGTGTGTGTGTGTGTGTGTGTGTGTGTGTGACCTTTCTAATCCGAAAATAATGAGTGTTTGGCGTGAGATGATGGGTCATGTCACTGTCTCTATTTTTAGTCACGGGGTCAAGTTGGATCACAAGGATGTCTGTTATAGAATTCTACTGTAGTCTGGGGGTCAGCTTAGGTCACTCACAAGGCTGCTGCGTAACAAAACAAGGTCACAAAAGGTCAACAATATTTATTCCCAGTCAAAGCCAATGCCAATGAAATGGACTTTTTACACAACCAAATGTTACATATATAATAATAATAATCTTTTTGTGTATTGAGACTAAGAGAGTGATTGATATTGACTGAGAATGAAAGGAAATTATACTTGATCTAATTTTTATAGTTGTGGGAGGAAAGAAGACATGAAATAAAAAGGAGGGACAGCAAGCAAACACGAAAGAGAAAGGAGGGACAGCAAGCAAACACGAATGGGAAAGGAGGGACTGCAAGCAAACACGAATGGGAAAGGAGGGACAGCAAGCAAACACGAATGGGAAAGGAGGAACAGCAAGCAAACACGAATGAGAAAGGAGGGACAGCAAGCAAACACGAATGAGAAAGGAGGGACAGCAAGCAAACACGAATGGGAAAGGAGGGACAGCAAGCAAACACGAATGAGAAAGGAGGGACAGCAAGCAAACATGAAAGAGAAAGAAGGGACAGCAAGAAAACACGAAGGAAAAAGAAGGAAAGGAGTGACAGCAAGCAAACATGAAAGAGAAAGAAGGGACAGCAAGAAAACACGAAGGAAAAAGAAGGGACAGCAAGCAAACATGAAAGAGAAAGGAGGGACAGAAAGAAAACACGAAGGAAAAAGAAGGAAAGGAGTGACAGCAAGCAAACACGAAGGAAAAAGAAGAAATGTAGTAATAGCAAGCACAAACGAAGAGAGAGAATGAAAGGAGGGACAGCAAGCAAGCAAACACGAAGGAAGAAAAAGAAGTGACAGCAAGTAGGAAAGGTGGAACACTGAACGAGAAGTTTTGGATTGGCTTGGGTCTAAAAGAGTTATATGTTTAAACCGAGTAATTCAATTTGAAGTATAGAGGGTTACCTATTCCTCCAAACCCTACCCTTTAGTCTACTGGGGATTAATCTGTTTTTTGGCATTTTTGGGGAGGAATCAGGGGCCCTCTATAACACACACACACACACACACACACACACACACAATCACAATACTTTTTCACACACACACACACAATCACACACAATCACAATATTTTTTCACACACACACACACACACACAATTACAATACTTTTTCACACACACACACACAATCACAATATTTTTTTCACACACACACAGCAACACAATCACAATACTTTTTCACACACACACACACACAGCAACACAATCACAATACTTTTTCACACACACACACACACACAGCAACACAATCACAATACTCTTTCACACACACACACAGCAACACAATCACAATACTTTTTCACACACACACACAGCAACACAATCACAATACTCTTTCACACACACACACACACACCGCTTCTCTCTCTCTCTCTCTCTCTCTCTCTCTCTCTCTCTCTCTCACACACACACACACACACACACCGCTTCTCTCGCCTTCCCCTTCCTCTACTGGGAATGTAATACTGAAACTTGAGACTGGAAGGAGGTAATATTTCAGAGTATTGCCTTTTGTGTCTCAATACCTGTTATTAGGCGACTTGGTACACACAGACGAAAAGACACACACATACAGATACACACACAGACAGACACACACACAGACAGACACACACAGACAGATACACACGCAGACAGACACACACACAGACAGACACACATACAGATACACACACAGACAGAGACACACGCAGGACAGACAGACAGAAAGACAAAACACACATACACAAAGACAGACACACACACACACAGAAATACAAAACACACAGAAAGACAAAACACACACACACACAGACAGACAAAACACACACACAGAAATACAAAACACACAGAAAGATAAAACACACATACAGAAAGACAAAACACACAGAAAGACAAAACACACACACACACACACACACAGACAGACAAAACACACACACAGAAATACAAAACACACAGAAAGACAGACACACACACAAACAAACAAACACACAAACAAACACACAAACAGACAGATGAAAACACACACGTCAGTCCTTCAATCCCAAGAACATTAAGATTGCAGACAAGCACACACAAACACGAAGAAACAAACACTCACACACACACACACAAACAAACAAGCACGCATCACAACATAAAATCACTCACGAACACAGAAAAACAACAACAAGCACTCCCAACACACGCACACAGAAACAGAAACACAAACACAAACACAAACACATACACACAGAAATACACAGAAACACGCACAGATAAATACACAAACACTTACACACACAGAAACACACAGATAAATACACAAACACTTACACAGAAATACACAGAAACACATACACAAACATACACAGAAACACACACACACACACAGAAATACCCACCCACCCACACACACACACACACACACACCCACCAAATCAGAACGTGAGAGATTATAAGCGAACTACAATGTCGGATCAGTTCGGTTAATACCTCCCTCCTAGCAACAACCAACGCATCCTTTGTCTCCGTATAAGAGGAAATTACCCCGAGGAGGAGAGATGCAATCAGCTAGGTAGGTATCACTGGGACTTCAGCCTCAATTTCTGTCTGTGTGTCTCCTTCCTTCCCTTCCTTCTTCGTCTGACTCGCCTTCTCTTGTCTGGTGATGAACGATATTTTTTATTCTCTCTCCTAGGTATCACTGGGACTTCAGCCTCATTCTGTCATTCTGTCTGTCTGTCTGTCTCCTTCCCTCCCTCCCTCCCTTCCTTCCTTCTTCGTCTGTCTGTCTCCTTCCTTCCTTCCTTCCTTCCTTCTTCGTCTGACTCGTCTTCTCTTGCCTGATAAACGATTTTTTTTTTTATTCTCTCGGTCTTCACAACAGCACACCCGTCCTGCTTCTGCTTTAATTAATATTTAATGGTTAGGGCTTCAGTGAGTAATGTCAGTCAATTCTAAATAAGATGGTTTGTTCATTTGCCAAGGCCCATGAGTCAAGGCATAGGAAAAAAATAATATATTAGCCTCGGTCAAAGGTGTGTGTGTGTGTGTGTGTGTGTGTGTGTACGTTTGAATTTTTTTTTTTTTTTTTTTTTTTTTTTTTTTTTTTTTAAGCTCTGGGTACCTAAATAGTGTATACAGGAAGGAGTAGTTGAAAGGTGAGGGTGTGTAGTTGAAAGGTGAGGGTGTGTAGTTGAAGAAAGGTGAGGGTGTGTAGTTGAAGAAAGGTGAGGGTGTGTAGTTGAAGAAAGGTGAGGGTGTGTAGTTGAAGAAAGGTGAGGGTGTGTAGTTGAAGAAAGGTGAGGGTGTGTAGTCGAAGAAAGGTGAGGGTGTGCAGTCGAAGAAAGGTGAGGGTGTGCAGTCGAAGAAAGGTGAGGGTGTGCAGTCGAAGAAAGGTGAGGGTGTGCAGTCGAAGAAAGGTGAGGGTGTGCAGTCGAAGAAAGGTGAGGGTGTGCAGTCGAAGAAAGGTGAGGGTGTGCAGTCGAAAGGTGAGGGAGCAGTCGAAAGGGGAGTGTAGTTGAAAGGTGAGCATACATGGGTTGTAATCCTATATATCCATAATGAGGGCCTCTGGACATTTTTTTTTTTTCCAGCACAGATCAATACAAACAAGTGAACCAATTCAAACTCTTCGAAGCAAACCTAGATTCGATACTTTTTACAGCTCATGACTTCCGACTTATTAACATCCCTTTTCCATATCCAATCCAATCCTCTTTTCCTTGTCTAATCCTCCATCTAATCTCTTTGCCTTCCATACACACCCTATCTCCCTCGCCCTCTCTCTATCTCGCCCTCTCTCTATCTCGCTCTCTCTCTATCTCGCTCTCTCACACACACACACACACACCACCTTTCAGAGATTAATCCAATACCCAATGATTTGGTAATGTTGACCTGAATTAAGCAAGGAGATTCATTTGTGTTAAGCTTTGTCTGTAGCCAGTGGGTGTAAACAGAGGCTAAATATGGGTTCTACCTGGATTATACTCTTGTTCCACTCCAAATTATCAATACACTCCCATTTCCACCCTCGCTTTCCATCTCTTCCCCTACCCACTATCTCCCCTCTCTTCCCCTACCCACTATATTCCCTATCTTCCCTCTTCCCCTACCCATTATATTCCCTCTTCCCCTACCCATTATATTCCCTCTCTTCCCCTACCCATTATATTCCGCATCTTCCCTCTCTTCCCCTACCCACTATCTTCCCTCTTCCCCTACCCACTATCTTCCCTCTCTTCCCCTACCCACTATCTTCCCTATTCCCCTACCCACTATCTTCCCCTACCCATTATATTCCCTATCTTCCCTCTCTTCCCCTACCCATTATATTCCCTATCTTCCCTCTCTTCCCCTACCCATTATCTTCCCTCTCTTCCCCTACCCATTATATTCCCTATCTTCCCTCTCTTCCCTCTATTACCCTACCCACTAAATTCTCTCTTCCCCTACCCACTATCTTCCCTCTCTTCCCCTACCCACTATCTTCCATCTCTTCCCCTACCCACTATCTTCCCCTACCCACTATCTTCCCTCTCTTCCCCTACCCACTATCTTCCCTCTCTTCCCCTACCCACTATCTTCCCTCTCTTCCCCTACCCACCATCTTCCCCTACCCACTATCTTCCCTCTCTTCCCCTACCCACTATCTTCCCTCTCTTCCCCTACCCACTATCTTCCCTCTCTTCCCCTACCCACTATCTTCCCTCTCTTCCCCTACCCACTATCTTCCCTCTCTTCCCCTACCCATTATATTCCCTCTCTTCCCCTACCCATTATATTCCCTCTCTTCCCCTACCCATTATATTCCCTATCTTCCCCTACCCACCATCTTCCCTCTTCCCCTACCTTCCCTATCTTCCCTCTCTTCCCCTACCCATTATATTCCCTATCTTCCCTCTATTACCCTACCCACTATCTTCCATCTCTTTCCCTACCCACTATCTTCCATCTCTTCCCCTACCCACTATCTTCCCTCTTCCCCTACCCACTATCTTCCCTCACCCACTACCTTCCCTCGCCTCACTGTTTCCCTCAACTATCACTACACTTACCATTCCCCCTCCCCACTATCCTATCCAATCAAATCCCACCCTAAACTCAGTTCCCCTCCCCATTCTCCTACCCTAGCTAGCCTTCCCTCCCTACTATCTTACCCTAACCTAGCTTGCCCTCCCTCCTTTCCTGCCACAATCAGCTGGAGGGAGTGGTGGGTGGGGAGGAGCCTTTGTTATACTTTTCCTCACCCTTGTAGGCTAGGTAGATGAACATAATCAAGCAGCTTCGAAATAACCAGTAGGTCCGTTTCCAAGCTTTTTTAATGTCCTATGTATTCCCTTTGTACTCGACACTCCTCCCTACCCCACCCCCCTCTAACTCCCTCCCAATCCCCACTACCTCAAACCTCTCCAACTTTCCTCCCTCCAAACTTTTCCACTAATATCCCTCAACCTCGCCAACTTCCCTTCCACCAAACCCTTCCACTAATATCCTCCCTCTATCCAAAACCTTCGTCGCACACTCCAAGTATATTTTCTTTTAAAGCATTACCAATCATAAGGTTACTAAATATTTACTTTCATAAAACAAAAGTACATAGTTATTTTTTATTGAAGCTTATTATTCATTAAAATATACAGTGACGGCAAAGCCCTACAACACCTTATAAAAATAATAAACCAATAGATGTTTATCAATCATTGTGGTTCATAAGATTCACTCAAATGTCTCGCTTTAATTCCCTTGCATTATACAGGACGTCATCGTGACCGTACACTCGTAATCCAAAATATGTATCCAGACTTGCTTCGAATATCCTGATCGAGTATTAAGAGCTCAAGCAAATATGAAACTATGAAATAAGCATTGTAATTGGTTCACCAGTACGTAAAATTATTCAAAGCTTCAACAAGACCTGGATACAAATTTTGGTTTGAGAGTATACATAAAAACATAATATAAATTAATGATTCGTATCCAGAAGGTCTCGACCTAAAAGTCCCATTCATTTCCCTTCAAGTGACAGCTACACTCACTCTTCATTGGAGTCAAGAAGTCTGATGGAGAGTGAAGTGAAGTGTGGGTGAATGTCAAAGGTAGATTGTCTTGTTGATAAATTGAAGTAGATCCTCTCGTTGGTAAATTGAAAGGCTACAGATACCTTCTAACTACACCAAAAAACAGACTCCCTCAATGGCACTCATAGGGGATCAGTTTCGTGGCCTAGTTGTGGAGGAATCAAGAAACCTTCCATTTCACCAGCAATAGCCTCAACTCTCAAGCAGCTGTTCATCACGTCCCTCTCACTGGGTTGTTGGTGTCCTGTGGAAGAAGAGAGAACCAATTTGTCAGTCTAAGTTTGACTGGTGAGCCGCTGAAATTTTAGAGTCAATGGAGCAAACTATTCCTCCACCACATCACCCCAAGCAACAGACTGCCATTACTACTTTGGTTAAGGGAGGAATCATGTTGGTAAATTGGTAGGATATACAGATTCCTCCAAACTATGCCAGGAAACAGACGACCCCCCCCAGTGTTATTAATAGGGGATCCGTTGTTTCCTGGCATAGTTTGGAGGAATCAGTAGCCTTCCAATTTACCAACAAAGATTCCTCCCTTAAGCTGGTCCTGTTTCCTGGCATAATTTGGAGGAATATGAAGGCGCTCTACTCTACCAAAATTATACCATCCCTTATAACTAGAAGAAACTTTGTTAAAAAAATAAATTAAGTGGTAGTTTGTAAGAACGTAAAATAACGTTTGTCATCATATTAAAAAATTACTACATTCATTGTAATAAACTTATAAACTAACTAACCAGAGTGGATTCATTAATAGATACAACCATTAAATTTCTTATGGTTAGTTTGAGAATCATATGTGGTGCATTTTCTTAATACTATGTACAGTCTGTGGTAGAAGTCGTGTCGCCTCGCCTGCTTCACCGAGAAATGCAAAGTTTTATACACCTAACAATTCTAAGTCTATGATACATTGCGTGCCTCGGTGAAGCAAGCGAGGCGACAGGACTTTTGCCACCGACTGTACATTGTTATCTTTCTATTTTCCTTATTGCTATTATGGGTGTGAGAATGACGTGTAGTGCATTTTCTTAATACTAATTGTGCATCGTCTTTCTAATTAAAATCATGCATAATTATAGTCTTGTGGTAACTTACATATACTTAATTAATCAAGGAAAGATTCTATCGTTGGCAAGTTGGAAGGCTATCGATTCCTCCAAGCTATGACACAAAACAAGCCCTCAATGGTTTTAATAAGGACTCGTGTTTCGGGGCATAGCTTGGAGGATTCAGACCCCTTCCTATTCACCAACATGAGAATCTTCCATTATTATTATTCGTACGTTTTTACTACTAATTCTTACTACTAATTAAATGCTATAGTTCTGTGGTGTATTTCCTTATTACTAATGAGATCTGGATTTTCTATAGTATATATAGCGCATTTCCTTACTATACTAATTAGGTCTGAAGAAGTAATGTAACTCACTTCCTTAATTAATACTAAATTCTATATGCTAGAGATTTATTCGTGGCAGTGGGAGGGAGGATAGATACACACACACAGTCCAGTCCAATTTGGGAAGGTAGATCATTTCATCATTACTAATTAGGCCAGTGATTCATTCCTAGCAGAGGTAGATTAAAGCCACATACATACATACACACACACAGTCCAGTTTGGGAAGGTTAGTGGTGGTGGTGGTGGTGGTGGGAGTAGTAGGGGTAGTAGTAGTGGTGGTGGTGGTGTAGTCTCCTCACTTCACTTCACTACACTACACTACACACCTACTGCCAACCCAACAACAACAACAACACAAACCACTTAAGGGGAGATTCTTATGTTGGTGAATTGGAAGGCCACTAATTCCTCCTATAACTTTACCAGAAAAACATACAGACAAGACACCTTCACTAGTACTATTATAGGGGGAGCCGTTTCCTGGAATAGTTTGTTTGGGAGGAATCAAGAGGCCTTCCAATTCACTTACAAAAGATTCTCCTCTTAATAATAATAGAAATGTTTGTAGCGTGATACACACACACACACACACACACACACATACCTCTCACACTCACCCCCCCCCCCTCTCTCACACACACACACACACACACAGCAAGCCTTTCGTACCAGACCTAACTATCAAATCACTTATACCTTTCTCCAAATTGCACTGGGCCGGGAATGTATCCGAATATTTAACCAATACTAAGCTTACTGATATTTTTTTTTGTAGTTTTAATTTAAAAAGACTTACATATCTAAGTTGTACCAGTTTTTTTTTTTTTTTTTTTTTGATAAAGATTCTATTCAATTTTTTTTATTATTATTTTAAAATCTATATTGTCTAAAGTACTTGATCATGCCATTTTTTTAGGTTTTTATTTTAGTAGTTAAAATCACTTAAATGCTATGTGTTTTTTTATAGATTTTTTTTTTTTACTATGATTTATATTTTTTTAACTTATATTTTTTTTACAAAGCATGCAATGAGCATTTGGTTAAAAACACTTAAATGTGCAATGTATTTTTTTTTTTTTTAGTAAAAATATATATAATGTATCCAACATGACATTGAGCAGAGATACATTTGGTTAAAAATCACTTATACATCTAATTTATCCTGAGTTTGTTTTTTCTTCTGAATAAAGATCATTGTCAATTAGTATATGCTTCAGGCCAATATGTGTGTGTGCCTTTGTCTTCAATGCATAATTAGAGGGGTCAAGGCAATGTAAACTATTAGTAATTATTATAGTCTACCTAGTCTGGGTGGAAAGGTATTTATTAGGGTGCGAAATCCATTACTTAAAAGGGAGATAGTCTTGTTAGTACATTTGAGGTAGTTATTAAAGTGTTCTTAAGTCTGGGTGGAAAGGTGTAAATTTAAGGTAGTTATTAAAGTGTTCTTAAGTCTGTGTGGAAAGGTGGAAATTTAAGGTAGTTATTAAAGTGTTCTTAAGTCTGGGTGGAAAGGTGGAAATTTAAGGTAGTTATTAAAGTGTTCTTAAGTCTGGGTGGAAAGGTATTCATTGTGGTGTTGTGAATTCCATTACTTAAGGGAGAGTTAAGTCTTTTTTGGTAAATTTGAAGGGTTACAGAATTCCTCCCAAACTATGCCGGGAAACAAAGACCTCACCCGATACTAATAGAGGTAATATTGGATCTCTTTTCATGGTATAGTTTGGAGAATGATTCAGTAGCTGTCAAATTTACCAACATAAGTATAGATAAATGTTTATATTGACGAGAAAGTAGGATATACAAGATGAAGAAAGTTGACAGGTAATGTTCGTTTAATTAAGAAGAATTTGGACACCAAGAGAATGGAAGACTGATAGATTAAGGAAAAGTTATATAGGTGAAAGACTGAGGGAGCTGAACCGAGTTGGAGACAAGTACAGGGTGGGACAAATCAAATGCCAGAGTTTTGAAAGGCTATTAGGAAAAGTAAAACAATACTTACAGAATTATTTGTTTTATTCGAATCTGTATACAATGCCGTTTGTGTGATCACTTTTTGAAGATGGCATCAGGAAGATGGTGGCCATCTGTAGCGATGCACTGTTGAAGGCCATGTTTGAAGTTTTCGGCTGCTCTTCGGCACATCTCGAGGGGTATTGCAGAGATTTCCTCCCTAATTCGCATCTTCAATTCTCCCAAATTGTGTTCAGAAGTCGGCCACACAATTTGGAAGAATTGAAGATGCGAATTAGGGAGGAAATCTCTGCAATACCCCTCGAGATGTGCCGAAGAGCAGCCGAAAACTTCAAACATGGCCTTCAACAGTGCATCGCTACAGATGGCCACCATCTTCCTGATGCCATCTTCAAAAAGTAATCACACAAACGGCATTGTATACCGATTCGAATAAAACAAATAATTCTGTAAGTATTGTTTTACTTTTCCTAATAGCCTTTCAAAACTCGGGCATTTGATTTTCCCCACCCTGTAGAATGGAGGGAGAGTAGGGGGAGAGTAGGGCGAGAGTAGAATGAGAGTAATGAAGGAAATTTAAAGAATGGATGATCAGTTGCAGAAAAAAAAAAAATCGGAGCGAGAGATTACACTTAATTAAAAAACCAACAGTAGACATTGCCTTTACCCTGTCATGCCTTACTAAATAATCAATAATCAGTCACTACAGGAAATATCAGTGGTAGATAAAAAAAAAAAAAAAACACTGAAGTCAAAGCGAGTGAAGATCAATAATGAAGGAGAAAGAAGAAGTGTAGGTTATGTTGGTTACTCTTCTCTCCATTATTACACTTCACTACCATTTGTGTGTCACGATCGAGGTAGGTGGTCATATCAGGGTTAAAAGTGTCCCTATTCTATTTTATTTTGGGATCACAGGTGGTTTAACTCCCCATTTAGAGGAAGTAGGTCATTTCTGGGCTAAACCGTCATATTTTGGGTTTACACAGGGGGTTTAATTAACTCCCTATTTCGAGGTAGGTGGTCATTGGTTAAAGGTGTTTATTTTGGGTTTACCTCCCATTTTTAGGAAGTAGGTAATTTCTCCCATTTTTAGGAAGTAGGTAATTTCTCCCATTTTTAGGAAGTAGGTAATTTCTGGGTTAAACTGTCCTATTTTGGGATCATTCTGGGGCTTCAAAACACCCAATTTCGTGGAAGTAGGTAATTTCTGGGTTAAACTGTTATTTTCAGAGGTAGGTCGTTAGAAGTTCGCTTAAATGTCGACTGTGGGGTGGATAATTTTGGGGTTATTGACAATTGAGGTACTGTTGGTCAATAAAGGTAGGTTGATGAATTAAGAGATTTTATCAACTGCGAATTAGGAAGCAGGTCATTAAAGGTCAAGGTAGTGGTTAAATCGTGGGTTTCATCAACTTTTAATTTGTGATGTGGTAGGTCAGTCCAGGGTTAAACAGACATATCCTAAGGTCAATCGACGAGTTTGTAAGGTAGGTCAACCAGACATATCCTAAGGTGAATCGAAGAGTTTGTAAGGTAGGTCAACCAGACATATCCTAAGGTCAATCGACGAGTTTGTAAGGTAGGTCAATCCAGGGTTAAACAGACATATTCTAAGGTCAATCGACGAGTTTGTAAGGTAGGTCAACCAGACATATCCTAAGGTCAATCCGAGAGTTTGTAAGGTAGGTCAATCCAGGGTTAAACAGACATATTCCAAGGTCAATCGACGAGTTTGTAAGGTAGGTCAATCCAGGGTTAAACAGACATATTCTAAGGTCAATCGACGAGTTTGTAAGGTAGGTCAATCCAGGGTTAAACAGACATATTCTAAGGTCAATCGACGAGGTTGGGTCACTAATTTGCATTGGAAGGTTGGGGTCATTAATTTGATGGTTTGGTTTCACTGCAAATTTTTGAGGTGGAGTTATTAATTATCTGGCAATTTGGGGGTCATTTTAAGATTCGGTTGACACCATTTTTTTTTTTTTTTTTAATATTTTTTTTTTATTTATTTGTTTTTTTATGGTGGATTAATAAACACTTTTTAGGTGGGTTATTCGATGGGTTTGGTAATACGTCATTTTTTTCTTTTTGGTAGATTTAAACAGTTTATTTCAGGGGATCATTCGATGGGTTTGGTAATACTGCCATTTTTTTTTTTTTTTTTTTTTTTTTTTAATAAACAGTTTATTTCAGGTGGGTCATTTGATGGGTTTTGGGTCATTCCAGGTTTGATAAATTGAGAATCGAGATCATTACAAGATTGAATGGCTCTAGGTTTGGCTTACTGCTATTAGAGGTCATTCCAAGGTTAAACTAAAACAGGTCATTCCAGGATTAACCAGCCACTTTAGGTCATTTCAGGTTAAGAGTCAAATTAGATTAAAGGATATGAAGCAAGTCTGTCCATGATCGATAAAGATACAAGGTAGTAGTATTAATAGTAGTGGTAGTAGTAGTATTGCTAAACTTAAACTATCAACATTATAACTTAACGAGATCATACATTAACTAATTAAAAATAAAACGGGTCTTAAAACTAGAGTGATATCATACGCAAAAACTTCACGTGTATCGTCGAAAAGAAAAAAAAAAACTAAGTATGGCAACTAGCGAAATTAACAATATCATCACTATCACAAACCACCGCCAATTGATATTTTACGTACGGTGGAAAACCCCATTAGAAACTACACTTATTATCTGGACAATAGTCATTTGACGGCGAATTTGACGAAAGACTATAATTATATTCCTACACACGTACACAAAAAAATGCTCTCCTTACGTCTTTTCCACAAGACACGAAAACCAGGAACTCAGTGCAGGCGTAACGAGGGGAGTTTTTCATATACTATCTAGAGTTAATTTGATCTAAACACGAATACTATATATATATATATATACACAATGCCTACAAACAACCTTATTTAATTATCACCACTTTCCTTTCCCTTACAAGCCATCTATTCCTTCCTTATCTTCCCTACATTTCACCCACTCCTTCACAATCAAACCATTCCTCATCTTACTTCATTTCACTCCTTTACAACCAATCTACTGTATTTCTTATCCCACTCTTCCCCAACTCTTGAACCCATCCCCTCCATCTTCTATTCAATTTCTACTTCCCTACTCTCATTACACTAATATGAAATAGACAGCTGCGACTCACCTTTGGAAATAATTTTACAAGTTGATGGATGGAGTTCTTGTTACGGTGTGGGTGGAGAAGGGAAGGGAATATCTTTTGGGTAAATTGGAAGGCCACTTTAATTCACCCAAAACTATACCAGAAAATAGATCCACTATTATTATTTTTTTTTTTTTTTTTTTTTTTTTTTTTTTTTACTAATAAGAAGTTTTTAGAGGTATAGTTTGGAGGAATCAGAGACCTTACAATCCACCAACAAGTGAATCTTCCCTTAGTATCTGGACTGTCGTAAGCAAGCAAGCAAGAACATCCGTGGGGTATACAATGGTGTGGTACAGATACGATGACACTACAGACCCATCGTACCACACACACAATCGTATAATATTACAGTCGTGACCAAAAATAATAAATAAATCACCCATATAGGGGTAATTTAAGCAAGAGTTTGACACCTTAATTAATTCTATTCCTTAGTCGATATAAACTTTCCAATAAATAAGTAGAGTAGCATCTTCAATTAAATATACTACAAGCAGCTACTCACTACTTAAAACAAGAACATTATAATTAAGTAAACGTGAAAACATTACAGTAGACAATAAATTATTTGAGATACACATAACGTGGACGAAGATTATTTATTATATTATTATTATTAATTATTTTTATATTATTATTATTATTATTAATTATTTTTATATTATTATTGTTATTAATTATTTTTATATTATTATTGTTATTAATTATTTTTATATTATTATTATTATTTTTATTATTTTTATATTATTATTATTTTTATTATTTTTATATTATTATTATTTTTATTATTTTTATATTTATATTTTTATTATTTTTATATTATTATTATTATTATTATTATTGTCCCAGACTGTACCACGAATGTTTCTTACCCACCACAACCCGAAGATTGATCACACCACTGTGGAGTCTGGAGTAACACTGACTACACCAACCTATCGTTCCCTTACGTCAACTCGGTATTAGCTTCGAAACAATGAAATTAATCCGTTCAAAGCTTCGACCGGTATCAACTTCGAAACTCTAAAATGAATCGGTTCAAAGCTTCGACCGGTATCAGCTTCGGAACACTGAAATTAATCCGTTCTAAGCTTCGACCGGTATCAACTTCGAAACTCTAAAATGAATCGGTTCAAAGCTTCGACCGGTATCAGCTTCGAAATACCCTTAAGTTATATTGGAAAACTGATTGATTCACTACAAAAAATTATAACTAATAGATATTTTTTTTATTTTTCTGATAACGAGAGTAACATTGTTTTGTATTTCTAGTAAGAATACAAAGTAACACAACAGAACGACAAAGAAAGAAACACAAAAGTACAAAAAGAAACACAAACGAACAAAAATGAAAAAAACACACACACACAAAATCGACACAAATCAACACATTCTGGTTATATATATATATATATATATATATATATATATATATATATATATATATATATATATATATATATATATATATATATATATATATATATATATATATATATATATATATATATTTTTTTTTTTTTTTTTTTTTTAAGTATTCCCTTCCTAACACTGTTTATAATTATTAGCAACTGTTACTTTATGTGTGTAATGAACGAATGTATGTATGTATGTGTATATGGGTAGTTTTTTTGTTTTGTTTTTTTATTCATTGCGCCGTGGAGTCGACATAAGGGTTTTTTTTTATTTTATTATTATTATTATTTATTTTTTATTCATTGCACCGTGACGTCAACCAACA
>JAWQEG010006564.1:0-30000 GCA_033782935.1 Petrolisthes cinctipes
GACCCGGTAGGTGCAAGGTCCCTGAAGCTGGGACACTCAAGCCAGTCTCCCACCTACGACTCGGCCCAGAGTAGGGAAACGGGCTCAAAGCTGTACCTATCGGTGCCCATTTTACTTGGCCCCACCGCATCCCATCATTCCTGCCAACACCTTCGGGCACAGAGATTGATGAAGAGGAACATTATTAGATGCCGCTGCCTTGGCCAATCTATCCATTCACTCTTTCTGTGACACCCCCACATGGGCGGGGACCCAACAAAAGCCCACCTGACGCCCATTATGCTTGATTAAAAGCAGCCACTATAAAATAGATAAAACAAAGGGATGAGGAGAACTAAATGACTCCAGTGCAGAATGTGTACTATAAGAATCACTAAAATGAAAAAAAATCAGGATGTGGAAGAGTGTCAATGATCTGTAGGGCCACTTCTGCAGTAAACACTGAGGCAATGCTAGGAAGGGTGACACCCCTGTAGAAACAAGGGAAGACGACACTTAAGCCCACCCCAGCTTCACTCTTTGATCCATCCATGTAGACTGGTACAGAATCCGGGAGACGTTGGAGTCTATTCCTACAATCGTACAATTAATAACTGATATTGCAGGTCTAAAGGGAGGATATCCACATCCACCAACAAACTGGAAAATGGGGATGAACCTAATACCTGCATGGTAAACTAACTCCAGTACACGTAACAGGCATCTGTCGCAGAAGAAACTTTGCACCCGTAATTTATTTTTGAGAGGATGAGAGACATATACAAAAGCAGGAAGGTTTTTCGGTCAACACCCCAAGATGTATGTGCTAGAACCCTCAACAGCAACAATGCCTTCATACAAGCAGTCTATATGTAGTGAAAATTGGGTACCCAGTTCTGACGGCTATCAAATATAAGACCAAGGTACCGAGAGTCCTCCACATAAGATATTCTTCCATTGTTGAGATGCTAGTCTGGGTCAGGATGGACCCCATGAAGATGGCAAAAATGCATTGCAACAGTCTTTGGAGCCGAGAAGCGAAATTCGAGGGTGTCCGCCCACCGGGAAATCCTATTGATTGTCAGCTGTAATTTTCATTAAATTAATAACTTATGATGTGCAAAGAAGGAGATGGGAAAAGACGTCTACATACATAGATTCGCGGACTTCATCAAGGAGGACACTGATAACACTATTCATGACAACTGCGTACAGTGTCACACTAAGTATACTCCTTTGTGGCACACCTTCTTCAAGGTCACGGTCCTCAGTCATGGCACCTCCAGCTCGCACACATAAAAATCGTCGAAATAAAAACTGATGAATAAACGCAGAGAGTTTGCCACACACACCAAACTCATAGAGACAAATTAAAATTCTATGACGCCAAATTGTATCATATGCCTTCTCTAGATAAAAAAAAAAGACAGTGACATGATGGTGATTGTTAGCAAAGTCTTCACAAATGGAGGATTCTAATCTTAATAATGCGTCTGTCTTGGAGCGCATTTTACTGAAGCAATACTGTACTTGCGACAAGTGATCACTCCTATCCAAATACCACAAGAGTCTAGCACTTACCATTTCCTCCATTAGTTTACAAATGCAAGAGGAGAGAGAAATTGGTCAATAGTTAGCAGCTATTAGGTGATCCTTCCCAGGTATGGGGATGGGTGTTAATTTGCCAGTGTTCCAAATCAGATTAAAAAGGTCTAGCAAAAAATGGCAAGCCTTTTCTGACATATGGCGCAAGAAGGCATAAGAATTACCATATTGCCCCTGTGATAAATCACAACATTGAGAAAGTGACATCTGGAACTCAAAGGTAGAAAAGGGGATATTAATTGACTCACCACCATGTATAATATTATAATATACCACAGTTGTCCCTAGATGTGATAAGACTGGAGGAGATGGAACCGAAAACTTTCCCATAATCTTTCGGAGTCTCTTGAACACAAAGGCCTTTCAAGATGCCCGTCGTGCCCGTCGTGCATCTTTTAAAACTTGTCTAGCCTGAGCCCGTACCCGTCAGAAGTTCTCTAAAAGAAGAGGGTCCCCACGATTGCGATGAAGGCGAGAGACAGCAGTGCGCTTCTCCCACATACCTGTGGTGCAGACTGGTGACCATCAAGAGACCAGACATTTGGAAAAGTGGCCAGCTGGAAGTCTTTAGAACAGAATTGAGAGCAACAGAGCGAAGCATATCGGTGAAGTAAGTCACAGCCTCGTCAGAGCTACTAAGATCTGCAACAGAAGAAACCGAAAAAGTATGCTCTTTATAAAGCCACCAGTCAGCCTTCCATAATCTCCACCGAGGAAGATGAGACTGCGGTTCATACTGTACCTGCTATTTTCTAGGAGTATAGGAATATGGTCACTTCCATATAAATCAGGCAACATATTCCAAGGAAATCTAACAGTGCACTGGGTGAGCAGAAGGAAATGTCAATGGCTGTAAACGTCCAAGTAGGGCTATGAGAATGGGTCACATCTACTGTATCTGAAAGCTCATCCTTAATAAAAAGAAGCCAATAAAACACCCCTGGAATTAACTGTACTTTCACCCCACAGAGGATAGCAACAATTAAAATCATCCTATAAAATAAAGGGAGAGGGCAGGTCTCGTACGAGACGGAAGAGATCACCCCTCTCAACTGTAACACTGGGAGGAAGGTATAGAATGCATACCGTGTAGGGGCGGTTCATAAAAACCTTAGCGGCAACAGCCTAAAGAGGAGTGTCAAGCTCCAGGCTCGTGCACGGAACATCGTGTCGTACTAGGATGGTATGGTGACCCTACCCTTCAAAGGAATTGGAAATAAAATGCAGAGTCTACACAAGGACTGGTAGGAATGGAGTCCCCAAGCATTGTCTCTTGGAGACAAACACATGCAGGGGAAAAGCGAGAAAAAGAACACACAGTTCCTCCCAAGAGGTATGCAAGCCACGGCAATTCCACTGAATGTACTTGAACGCTGTTACTTTGAAACCGATTTTAGGGAAGCCTCACGGAGGGACTTTCCGCTACCACCTTAACTAGAGATCTTACTCAATCGACAATTTTTTTTAATCCTGGGCCACTGGTAGAAGATCGAATCCAAGGAGTAGTACTCGGGGCAGCCATTGGGACCCGTACACAAGTCCCAGAAGCACCTGAACTGTTAAGTGAAGGTGAAGGGAGAGGGGAGAATCCTTGAAACAACTGCATTGTTATTGTCCTGGACAGTTGTGTTAATACTGACACAGGCATAAACATCAATATCCATAATGCTGGTGGGAGAATCACTCTGCTGCTCTAGGGAAAGAGATAACATATCATGTTAATTAAGTTACAAGTCACATTCGTCTCACTCACTTCTGATGTTTCGAAAGGAAGCTTGCGAGCAGAAACATCTGTTGAATCAAGAGACTCATCAGACTTGCGAGAACGCTTCTGTTGGGCTTGAGCGAAAATTAGGACTAGTCTGCAGAGACGGTTGTAGTGATAGGAGATACGTTCATGGAGTCACGCGACTCAGAGGAACAACCTAGATGCCTCTGTTGGAAGTATGTGATTTTGGTTTCATTTTTAGAGAGTGTGTGGGAGCGTGGACCTCTACTACCACATGAATATCTTTAGTTAAAGCCAGCGAATTATCATTGGGAGACTGGTCATCAGACTGAGAATCTGACCCAGTTTCCAAGATAGAGAAGATTCTCATTAGTGAAACCGGAAAATTTTTCACACCAAAGTGAGAAGCAGCTGTTGATTAGGAGAGGCGAGAGGGTACCGCAACCAAATTAGATGTTGTCGACTTGGAATGATAAGGGCGGAGGTGTATATCATCACACCACCATGCTTCTTTGCCGTAAGTTGGTATTACCAAATTCCCAATTTCCCAAGAAATTTTATCATTACATCATAAATAATAAAAACGTGAAAGCAATCATAGGACCAGTACTAAAAACAAACAAACAAACATTTTTTTAGTAAATGGGAAAAAAGACATTGCAACCGTACCAAATGAACATTTTAACTCAATTTTTACAAAGGAAAATGAAATTAATTTGTCAGAAACTCCGAATTTCTCACAGGTAGCAGATGGTAATAAACTAGAAATTAACGAATTTACAGATGAAGAAATCTTAAAGTTTCTAAAAACACAAGATCCTTTTAAAAGGGTAGGATGTGACGAAGTGTCCCCCAGAATATTATGAGAATGTCATAGAGAAGTCTTATAACCTTTAAAAATAATATTTAATAAGTCACTAAGCAAATTGAAGAAAACCAATGTAACTCCTATATTTAAGAAAGGTAATATAAGTAATGATGGAAACTACCGCCCAATAAGTTTAACATCCGTTTTAATTAAAAACATCCGAAAAAATAAATTTTAAAAATATAAAAGTATCACATCTAGATGAGCAAAACTTAATTCTGGACTCACAACACGGTTTCCGTAACAACAGATCTTGTCAAACAAATTTACTCGAGTTTTTTAACTACATAAACAGTAATGCAGATGAAAAATTGCCAACTGATATTATATATTTAGACTTTCAGATAGCGTTTGACACGGTACCACTTAAGTGACTACTATTGAAGCACATGGCTTGGGGGAACAGTTGTGCATATGGATATCAAACCACCGGCAACGAGTTGTAATTAATGGGGAAGCATCAGACTGGCTGGATGTTATAAGTGGGGTGCCACAGGGATCAGTGATAGGACCAACACTAGTTTTTATCTATATAAACGACTTGGAATACGGACATATCATGATGCGAAAATTGGCTGTATTGCAAAAAGTGACAAAGACTATGAAGCCATTCAGAGCGACTAAACACACTGTTAGAATGGAGGGATAAATTTTTGTTGAGGTTTAATGCGATAAATGAAAGGTGATATCAACCTGAGACACAATTATAGATTACAAGGTAGAAATCTGGCAAAAGTAAAAGAAGAAATGGACTTAGGTGTCATAATTAGTAGTGATCCAAATACGAATGCGCAGTGTTTGGCAGCAAGTAAAAAGGCTAATATAGTTTAAGGCTTTATTGCTCGGAATTTTAAATATAAGTCAACAGAAGTAATAACAAGCTTATATGCATCTTTTGTTAGACCGCATTTAGAATACTCGGTTCAACTATGGTACCCCTGTTATGCGAAAGATGCTAAAAGGTTGGAAAGCGTACAAAGAAAAGCAATTAAAATTATCCCTAACACTCATAATTTGACATATGAGAAAAGACTAAAAAGGCTCAACATGTTTTCTCTTGAAAAACGTAGAACCTCATTGAAACATTTAAAATCCTTAAAAACTTTGATATTATTAATTATGAAAATTTATTCCAGCTCTTTCCCCAGTCTTGAACGAGAAATAATGGTTATAAACTTAAAGGTCAACGTTTTAACACTGAACTGTGAAAGAACTTTTTCAAAATCAGAGTCATAAACTATTGGAATAAACTCCCGGCATCTGTAGTAGCAGCGGATACAATTAATATTTTCGAGAAAAAGGTTTTTAGTATGCTCTTTTTTATTTTAGTAGTAGTAGTAGTAAGTAGAGGTTAGAATTAGGCTTCCACTATATTTCCCACTTTCCTAATTAATTTCCTTGTGCGTTTTTTATTAATGAACAAGGTGTTATTTTCTATCTGTTTTTCCAACCGGGATACCCAGTGGGAGTGGTGCGTGGGGTCTAGTATTGAGGGGTCGTAACAATAGTAACAATGACTACTGCCCCAACATCTTTGATAACTTCGTAGAGCATGTCACTAAGGAGCGCCGCGTCCTTACCCCCTTTTGGCTATCCTTTCCTTTAACACGTAGTCTAGATTAACGTAGTTAAACAGGTAACCTCGTAAAAGGCCACTATGGGCCTCCTGTTGCCTGTACGTCCTTAGTAACTCTCTGTAATTGGGTGTTGGCCAAGTTGAGGAGGTGGTTCTTACATTCGCGAGTACATAGGGGGCTGGCATCCCAGCAGTCAAAGCAGTAAACTCACTGATTGACACTCAGAAGTAGGATGTGAGTCAACATGTATAGTACCACACCGGGAACGAATTGTACAGTTCCTCCTTCCATGACCAAACTCATAACAGCAAAAACACTGTAAAGGACGCTCAACAAAAGGCTTCCCCTCTAGAGAGGTAGGGTTGATATTAATGCCATCTGTGATATGCGAGCCATAGAAAATGAGGATTGATCATGTTCCTACTCCCCTTCATCTTTATTATCCATTGGACACTATCAGGGTACATAGCAAGAATGTCTTATGAAAATTCATACACTTCCTCATTGTATAACTACCCTTTGCTATAATTAAATGTCCGATTAAGTTTGCTGGATTCTAACATGCAATCAGAAGGGCAAAGGAGATTGAGGAGCATCACGGCCAGTGTGAGATCTTGGCTCTGATTAAAATACACTTACAATATTTTTTTATATGGCTTATAGGTAGTTATCCAATTTTTTTTTCCAGATACCTAAAAGCATGAATGAGGTACCACGCCCCTCCCTGTTGTAAGCCAAAAGCCAAAAGAGTGTAGGGACGCGGCGCTCCTTAGTGACATGATCTACAAAGTCATCAAAGATGTTGGGGCAGTAGTCATTGTTACTATTGTTACGACCCCTCAATACTAGACCCGTTGGGGTATTTGCAGCGAACTACCCAGCCAGGAACCAAAATGGTCAGGCAGATTATCCCATAGTTTAAGCTTCAACCAATCGGATCTTTACCCCTCTGCCAATGGGAGAGGAGGATTTAGTTAACGTCACGTTTTGGCGGGAACTTGAACTGGTTTAAGGTAGGACTCCACAGAGTGTTTTCATATTGTGTACATATCTTGTGTTGTGCATCAGTCTTCCACCAGGATCTTCTCAGGGTATCTCTTAGCTCTGCCCACCTCTTACTTCAAAGTGTTGAGTATACATATATATTACTTTTACCTCTGCCCTCTCCTTGCGTATAAGTGTAGCCTAGACAAATAGGACATCAGTTTAGGTCTGTGAATTCTATAGGTGGTGTTACTTGTATTTGTGGTATTTATTATTTTGCAATGTATGTTGTCCTTTATTTATATCAATTTATGTGTTGTTAGTAATATAATTATACTGTTAAAATTACTTTATCTTTCTTCATGCCCTTGAGTTATACTGATGTTGCAGTCAGAACTATCAACCGTTCACTCCTCAATCTTAAATCTAGTGTTGGGCCCAATCTCCGGGCATGGCCAGTAGAGATTAGAATAACAAGTACGTTGGGCGTAACTTTAATGGCGACCTCACCAGGATCTTCGGATCATTAAATAACACCTATTCTATTACTGTGTAACTGTTGGAATTCATGATACTCATATATTTTTTGTTTGTAGTGCATTTCTGTGGTACAGTGTTGTTATTGTCTTGGTTGGCAGAAAAGCACTCTCAAAGTGTCTGTCCTTGCTTGTGTGTTCGGCTACACAAAAGGGCACTTTCTTTTCGAAAGCCAGACGAATTGTGTTTTGGTTTTCATCTCTAGACAATTTAAAGTGTTCAATCTATTCGTTTAATCATTAATTCTATTTCAGAATTGGGGAATACGGGTGTTTTATCATTTATATATCATTTTTTCTGTGAAAAATCTGGAGTACCTCACGTAAAACGCATCGTTTGGAAGTTGTCCTAACCAAACCTTGTCTTGTACACTGCTCCTCAGTGTATCCCCCTACTAAACGAATTGATTAACACTTCGCCGAGAGCATTTGGTAATCGTTATCATAGACTTAGGGCTGTGTCTGCGATTAGGCCGTTGAGTTCAAACCAAATTCACTCTTTTCTTCATTTCATATTAAGTACATAAAGAATTAGTTTATTATGGAAGGTGAGGGTATTGATATAGCAGAGTTTCTCGCTAAACCTTCTCATGAGTACATAGAATTGTTTAAAAAAGAGGACTGGGTTAAGGTAATAACCCACTATCAAATCCCTTTACCTTGCCATTCATATAAGATTACCAAACAAAAGATTAAGGATATTGCTGTACAATACTTAGTCAATGCTGGACTTATGAATCTCCCTCCCTTACCTAATGATGAGGAACCTGACCCTTATAACCTTTGTCTAGGGTCTCCTATTCAGGCAACTGCTAACTCTGATAAAATGCCTCAAGTCACTTGGGGGTTCTTTGACAAATTCAGCAGAAGTTGAAAAATATAGAATAGAAATGCAGTATAGGTTAGAGTAGCAGAAAATGGCCCTAGAGCAGCAGAAAATGGCCCTAGAAGAGCGGAGAATGATGCTAAACATTTAAACTCGAAAGAGATAAGTTGGCCCTCTCAAAAGATAAGGTAAAAGAAGAAATCAGGATTAGAGAAAAGGAAATTTCTTTTAACATTTCTAATGCATGCACTATGATACCCACTTTTGATAAGGATGATATAGAGAGGTCTTTTAATCTTTTTGAACGCCTTGCTACTAAGAGTGAGTGTGGCCAAAGGAACAATGGATGATCCTAATTGCACCTAAGCTCACTGGTAAATCATTTCATGTCTACATAAATTTAGACCGGCCCGAAGACTATGACTTTGTTAAGAAACAACTTCTTCATGCTCATGCTGTAACTCAAGAGACGTACCGAAATAAATTTCGAAAACTTTCCAAACCAAAGCAACAATCATTCATAGAATTTGCTAATGAAAATTTTAAACTCTATAAGAAGTGGCTAACTGCTCTTGAAGTGACTACCTATTCGGATTTAGTGAATCTCATGGTCATAGAAGAGTTTAAAAACAAAGTGCCATTTTCCATTGTTAAGTACAGCTCCGGACAGATCAATGGTCCACATCCCATCCATCAGCGAGTTGGTTTGGGCCTGGTCGGATATGGTAACAGTTGCAGGTGGAGGGAGGGAGGATGTTAGTGGGAGAGGAGGAGAGAAATGTGGGCGGAGCTATATAAGAGGGTAACGAATGATCAGGTAGAGAGACGTGTGTCAGGAGGAATGAATGAACGGTATCGAATCACCAACAGTTTAAAGCAGGGTTCTTCAATCTTTTTCAGTCGTGACCCAGTTTTTTACTATGACATCATTCTCGCGACCCATACAGAAAGATATTTTACAAATGATCAGAATTATCACCCAAAGAAAATACAAGGCCAGACGCTGAAACATAATATTTATGATTAAAAGGTATTCTAACCAGAATAATAAACACTGCCTCACCTACCCTCCCTCTCTCTCTCTCATTCTCTCTCAAGAAGGCTAATATTTGTGCAATGATTTTGTTTTATTTATAATTAAATATATGAATATTCTATTATAAAAATATGTTAGGTGGATTCATGTATGAACTTCATATTTATTTTATTGTCACGAATATTATTATTCTATTTTATTCATGTATTTATTTTTGTGAGCCTGCGACGCAGTTTGGAGGAATTCGGGACCCGTAATTTGAAAAACCCTGGTTTAAAGAAGTGCATACTGCATTAACGTAAGTGGATATAGAAGAGAAGAAATGTGATGATTTGAGGCGAGGGTGAGGGGGAAGAGGGTAAGAAAAATGAAGGTGATTAGTTGAAAAGTAATAACAAACAAATATAATTAGAATATCTGTTACATTATGTCCTTTAAATAAAGGCACTGTCTTTTGTTCACCATCGTAGTGGGTTAGACTACTGAATATATATTATCCTTTAGATATTAGACAGCTATCCCTGTATTCCTTTTATCCCTCGTGTTTAACCCCGTAGGGGAGTATTGCCTGTAATGATGTGGGCAATACTTTAAGGGTTTTGGCGCCCCTTCGGCCCCAGCCACTAGCTTACATTTCTTGAACTGTCCCTCCTATCTTCCCATTTCCTTCTTGCTTGCTGTCACACCTCTCTATCACCTTTTCCTGGTGTTGCGCCACCTAATATCAATCAAATCCCTCGTGCTTGTAGTCCACCCTATTTATCACCTTCTCCTTCGCCCAGCTGCTTTTTTTTTTTTTTTTTTTTTTTGCAAAAGATGGTTTAATTTTCTAACTTTTTTAATAATCATATTTGTCAACAAATTCATTAAGCTATTTGCCAGGATTTTTTCTTCTAAACATACATTTCCTTAAAAATAATCAATGTTAAGCTTGAATAGATTCAGAATTCAGAATTTATTTCCATTTTACAATGGTTATTCAATATACAATAGGCACCGCTATAAGGCGTTTTCAATAAACTTGGTCTAATTTATGCATAGGCTATATATATTACAGTATCTCCCAAGTAACTGGCAACCTTACACATCCTCCCTACTGTCTTATCCCTCTCTCGCTTGTCCTTCCCTCCTTTCTTACCGTTTATCTTTTCTTTCTCATATTTTTAACCTTCTCATTCGTTCTTAAACAGTTTTAATGACATAGGCCTTTCTCCCTTATCACTTATAGTCCAATTATATGATTCGGAAAACTGCGGCTGAGATTATGTTGTTGATCGTATTTTGGTTCTCAATATGTAGAGGTTGATTGATTGATTGATATTAGGCGCCGCAACAGCGAGGTCATATAGCGCCAGAAAACGGTGATAAAGAGGTGAGGCAGCAAGCAGGAAGGAAATAGAAAGAAAAGAGGGAATAGTTGAAGAACTAAAAGCTAGTGGCTGGTGCCGAAGGGGCGCCAAAACACTAATGCAGGCAATACCTCCCTACGGGGTCAATATGTAGAGGATTTAGAAAACAACTAGAGATTTATGATGAAAGATATATAAATTATTTAGAATTAAATAATGCAGGCAATACCTCCCTACGGGGTCAATATGTAGAGGATTTAGAAAACAACTAGAGATTTATGAGGAAAGATATATAAATTATTTAGAATTAAAGTGTTTTTCCTAGCCACAGCATTTCGCCTTCATAAAACTGACGGACTGTAAGGTTTCATGAATTGCCATTTGCCAGTCTGTTGCTAGTCAGAATGTTAACTTATTAAACCCATTTGCAGGAAAGAGAAATATATTATATCTTTCTTTTTAATTAAGTTACTTATAGGTATTTTTTATTAAAATCTGTTTCGAAATACATTACCTTACTTTAACTAGTTCCAGCATTACTGCGCAGAACACCATATGACTCAATAAGGACTACAAGGACATTAATGGTGATCAACGTGATGCTTATGTATCTCTCTATACGGAGACTTGAGCAGTCTTTCGTGGAGTATAATATTACCGGGGATACAGGTAAAATAGGATATGCAGACTCGAGGATTGAAGGGGAGTTTGCAAGGCAGTTATTAAACTGTAGTTGTCTGTTGGGGAGGTCGTCAAGGGAACAACAGACGTGGGAGGAGTTTAAAAAAGCATTAATTATAGTGTACCAAAGGTCGGCTCCAGAGGGATGCTCGGCGTGGGCACATAGAATATTCACGGACTTAGGTTTAAAGGCGTGGATTACACCACTAGAAGTAGCAGTATCAAAGGCGGGTGCTATACGTAAGGATATACAAGATTGTATACAGGACAACAATTGGTCTAAGGATGTTAATGGGGAACAATGGATGAAGGTAAACGACGCCTGTGAGATGTTTGAATATCTCTTGATGTATATAGGTCTATCAGAGGAGGACCAGAGGAGAGTCCGGAAAAAAAAGTTGGAGCGAGGTAAGGGAATCTGGCATTTGATTAATGAGTTAAAACTGGAAATCAGAGATCCCATGGTTGTTAGACCATTTCGCAACCAAAGTGCTACGAAGGTACAGGCTTCGGTATTGCAAACGGAGGTAACTGACAGGAGGTCAGAGGGCGAGCCGCAGACAGGCGTAAATGCGGTCGCGGGGCAAAGGAATACAAGGGGTGGAAATTCATCTGCGAGGTACCAGGTCGAATGTTTCCATTGTCGTAAGTGGGGCCATGTAAAGGCCGACTGTCCTCAATTACAGAATAGATCTCAAGGGGATCAATATAGAGGTTCAATGAACAGGGGTCAGGCATACCCTAGAGGCGCAGCAAGGCGGGCGCGTGGAGGACAAGCTAGAGGACGTGGTAGAGCGTACCACTATGCACATCAGGATAATTATCAACAAGGAGGAGGTTATGTACCTCCCGGACAGAGTAAGTGGTGTGAAATCCATAAATGGTCGAATCATATAACGGCAGACTGTGGAGTAATAATACGAGCTATGCATGAGGAAAAATCACGTATGGGGGTCCGGCGATCAGGGTCGGATGAGGCATTATGACACAAGGACGAGAGGAAGAGAATGTCTAGAGATATAGAATTCTCCATAGTGTCGGCAGTCAGTAGAAGTAATCATTTAGCCGTAGGAAATGTAACAATAGGGGGAATTCCGGGGGCACTTTTGATTGATACTGGTGCAGTAGTCAATCTAATATCAAAGGAGACCTATCAAAATATTAGAGAACATCATTCTGAGAGGAGTTATGCATTGCAAGAGCCACAATACCAACTGAGTAGGGTGTCAGGAACTACAGTGGATGTTCTTGGAGTTGTGAGGTTGCCAGTCCACTTCCGGGGTAGCTCAAGTTTTGCTGCATCATTTTATGTTGTAAGTAAATTTCATCCTATGGCAAGCGGGTTGCTTGGATTGTCAACCATGGCTGAAAGGAAGATTGAGGTGTACCCAGGGGAAGGTTTAATTGTTCATGAAAATGTACCTTATATGTGTATGGCAACCCCGCAACCCAAACACTCAGACAAAGAGGTTAAAACGGTGGGTTATGTAAGGGGCTTTGAAGAGAAGTCAACCCGAGGGGTCATGAAACAAGATAGACTATGCGACACTGCTAGGGTGGAAGTCACGCGTTGGACTGTTGTTACTGCTATTGTACCTGATGCGCACAGGCTGCAACCGCAGGAAATGATTCAGTTCAAGGTGTGTTTGAAAGGAGTGAAAGAAGGCGTAGATGTGGTGTGCATGTCTGAAACATGTAAGTTGAAAGGGGTGTCGCTAGAGTCTACTTTGACTACAGTAAAGTCAGGGGGTGAGACTGTGGTACTGGCTGTAAATAATACAGGAGTAGAGATTGAAGTTAAGCCAGGCGGTCAATTGTGTGATTTTCTCGTATACCATGGTACGGTATTAGAGCCGAAGCATAACCTACCAGTTGTGAGTGTTGTTGGTTGTATTGGTGCATCTCCTTCGTCAGAATTGAGAAGTCAAGTTAAAACTGGGGGAAACTCAGAAGGGAAAGAAGAGTTGTTACAGTTACTTCAAGGGTATAGGAAGGCTATAGCTCTTGCAGGGGAATCATTAGGTAGTACAGACCTAACTTCACATGTGATTAAGTTAAAGCGAGAAGCGCAACCCAGTTACATAAAATCATATAGGCTTCCCCATTCACAAAGACAGATAGTGGACGATACGGTGAAGGATATGTTAAAACAGAAGGTTATTGAACCTTCGACCTCTCCTTGGAGTAGTCCCATATTTTTGGTTCCAAAGAAGGATGGAACATATAGACCTGTTATTGACTATAGGAGAGTAAATCAGCAGATAGTCCCTGATAAATACCCCATGCCTCATTTGAATGACCTGTTGCAGGCTATAGGTGAGGGAAATAAGGTATTTTCTACCTTGGATTTGCTGTCAGGATATTGGCAGGTGCCAGTTCACGAGCGGTATCGTGACATCACTGCTTTTTCCACTCATCAGGGTCATTATCAGTTTCGCAGGATGCCATTTGGGCTCTGCAATGCCCCTACGACTTTCCAAAGACTAGTGAACAATGTATTGGCGGGGTTAATTGGGAAAGATGCATTAGTATACCTAGATGACATAATTATTTTCTCAAAGGATGTGCCTACGCAATTGGAGAAATTAAGAAAGGTATTGGAACGTTTGGCATCAGCGGGTTTGAAGCTAAAACTTAGTAAGTGTGAATTCTTGAAACAAAAGATTAAGTATTTGGGGCATGAGGTAGACGAGTCAGGTATACATGTGAATCAGGATAAGATAAAGGCTATCTTAAAGTTTCCAACACCGACCAAGGCAGATCATGTACGATCTTTTCTGGGACTAGCGGGTTACTACAGGAGTTTTGTGTATCAGTTTTCTAGCAAGGCAGCACCTTTGATTAAACTGTTGAAGCAGACAAATAAGTTTGAATGGGGTCAACCACAAGAAGAGGCATTTAGTATATTAAAGGAGGCTCTGACGCAACCACCTGTTTTGGCTTTCTCAGATTTCAAGAAACCTTTTATTTTACATACAGATGCATCGGGGGTTGGACTTGGGGCAGTATTGGCACAAGAAGATGAAGGGGGAAAGTTAAAACCCATTGGCTACGCAAGTAAGGCGTTAAATGATACAGAGAAGAAATATAGTGTTACACATCATGAGGCATATGCCATAGTGTGGGCCTTGAAACATTTTCGTCCTATTATTTTTGGTTACTCTATTACAGTTTGTACTGATCATCGCCCATGTCTCGAGTTGTTCAAGGGGAAGAATATGACCGGGAAGTTAGCACGATGGCACTTGACTATTCTGGAGTTCAACCCTACTTTCAATTTTGTACCTGGTAAGATTAATGTAGTTGCAGATGCATTAAGTCGACAGACTGTGAACTCTGTAACCACATTGAGTACAATATCCCCACAGAAGTTAAAGACAAAGCAAAGGGAAGATCCTATGTGGAAGAGGGTAATTTATGGTCTAGAGTCAGGGGAAGAGGTAGAATTTCCAGGTCTACCGCTAAGAACAGCAGAGTTTATCCTGAGGGATAATGTTCTTCATAAGGTAACTGTAGTTAAAGGGGAAGAAACATACTGAATTGTAGTGCCAGGGTCTCTGATAGAAACAGTATTAAGGCTTCTTCATGATGCACCGCAAGCAGGTCATAAGGGGAGGGACGCTTGTCTAGAAGAAGCTAGGTCGAGGTATTTCTGGTTGAAAATGCGTAAGGACATAGAAAACCATATAAAGAAATGTGTATCGTGTGCGAGGAACAAGGGAACTACGGGACCACCCGCTCCTCTGCAAACATTTCCAAGTCCTGCTAAACCTTGGGATGTGGTAGCCATAGATGTGTTACAGCTACCTACAAGTTATCAGGGGTCAAAGTATTTGTTGACTTGTGTGGATCACTTCAGTAGGTTTGTTGTGTTAGCTCCTCTACAAGAAAAATCAGCTCATTCCATTGCACATGCATTAGTAAACTCATTGTTTTGTACATACACTATACCCCGTGTGCTGTTGTCAGACAATGGGACATAATTTCGAAATAGTGTCCTAGAAGAAACCTGCAAGCTCTACAATATTAAGCAGCTGTTTACGGTTGCATACCATCCTCAAAGTAATGGTATGGTAGAGAGAGTAAATAGCAAGATTTTGGAGGTACTTAGACATCTGGCAGGTTCAATTCAAGCAGGCTGGGAAGATTGGTTATGCCAGGTAACCGCATGTATAAATAGTTCCATACATTCCTCACTGGGAAAGACACCACATTATATTATATATGGTGAGGATAAGGTCCTACCATATGATATATTGGTTGGAAGACCAGGCCCAGTGTATAATGTAGACGACTATGTGAGTGTCCAGGGACACGCTTTTGCAACCATTCACCATGAAGTAAGAAAGCATATGGAAGCCTCACGGGCAGAATATATTGCAAGGCAACATAAGTTTGCAAAGAAAGTAGAAATTGAGGAAGGAGATGTGGTGATGGTGAAGACTCCAGAGAGACAGAGCAAACTATCTCCTAAATTCAAGGGTCCCTACATTGTAAAAAGGGTATTGGGAAATAAATTAATAGTTCAGGATAATATGACAGACGCGGAACTACAGGTACACGTGGATAGAATAAAGAAGGTTCCAAAGGAAACGGTCCAAGTGGGAAAGGAAACAGAGTCTGAACCTAAGCAAAGAATGCATTTGAGATCAGGGAAATATCTGGCAAAATAATCTAATGTTGATTTTGTTCGCAGACCATCATGAGGACATTGGGAGTGTTCTGCGTGATGTTGGTGGCGGCGTTTGTGAGTTCCAAGGGTTCGACTGACCAAATAAAACCGGGTGCCTTAGTGGGTACCGATGGGAGACTTGAGGTGGTCACGGACGTAATAACAGTAAGACTCAACCTTGGAACTCTGTTGGACCTAAAGAAAAGGGTTGATGATTTCCAGCTGAAATTTCATAACGCCATAGAAATGTCGTCTGCTAAATTAGGTAAATTGATGAACTCGAGCTACCCTCTGGAACGTCAAATAAAGGTACAGTTGGAAGACAGATATTTTCAAATAAAGAATATGATGAAATACTCAGAACAGAATTTACCCAACTTTTCAAGTGAGGTTAGAAAATTAGCTCATAATCAGATTACCAATAGCAGGGCTAAAAGAGGATTATTTGACATTGGAGGGGTAATTGCTAAAACTCTATTTGGAACAGCTACTAGTGACGATGTCGAAGATCTAGGACGCAGACTAGATATTTTAAACAAGGTGATTGTAGAACAAAATAGCGTCATAGATAGTACATTTTTCCTTGGCAGCTAATGTGGCAGAAGAAGTAAATGGAGTTATTGAAAAGACTAATGAGGTAATTAAGGAATTAGACAGGTTAGCTAAACATTTGGATTTTACAATGTTTGTGTTAAACCTAGATCAATATTTAAATATTGTGGAAAATTATATAAATGGACTGAATGCTCAAACCAGAAAACTACTCCTTAACCTAAGGAATGCAGCGCTAGGTAAGGCCGACGCTGACCTTCTGTCAGTAGTTGATCTGCAAAGAGTGGTTGATGTGGCTAGAATTAAGCATGGTTTGAATCCTTTCTTTGAAGGTGAATCTGTATCTTACTACTATCCACTTTTGGAATCATGCTTAACGTGTAGCAGGCAACCTTTATGTATATAGTTGTATGAATTCCAGGTTAGCTAGGAAACTTTATATGTAACACGAACACAACAATAGAGACTAGACCAACACAAGACTTGTTTGCCATTCACCCTAAGTGAAGATAACAAACATCTTCACAACTCAGTAACAACCGTTACATTGGTGACCCCGGGGTGACCATGGCAAACAAGTCTTGTGTTGGTCTAGTCTCTATTGTTGTGTTCGTGTTACATATAAAGTTTCCTAGCTAACCTGGAATTCATACAACTATATACATAAAGGTTGCCTGCTACAAACGACTAAAACTATTCTTATTCACATTCCCACAAAACATCAGGTTCATTTTAACATATGGTCAGTGAAGCCATTTCCTATGAGGTTAGGGGCGGAGATCATGATGTTAAATGTGGATTATGATTATATTATTGCATCTCAGGATCGCTCACTGGTGGTTGCAGTTACCAAGGAACAGCTAGAAGATTGTCATACAGCATATTACCATTTGAAGATGTGCCCAGCTCTAAATTTTATTTTTATAGGACCCGAGAAATCCCAGTGTGAATTGTCATTAATCCAGGCTGATGCTTCAAGCTCCATTAAACATTGTGAATACCTGAGACCAAAAAGGAAGTCAGATGTTTATGTAACGTATTTTCAGGGCATAGCGTATTATACATTCACTAAGCCAGCAAGAGCAACTATTATTTGTGAAGATGGCCCTTCAGGAGCAAAACATGTGTCTGAGGTGGGTACGTTTGTAGTTCCACCTGCGTGTTCATTTTTAAGCAATACTAAAACAGTTCTGGCCATCTTGGATTGGTCCTAAACAAATCTGTGGAATTTGTGAAAGTCCATCCTCCTCTCCCAGCAAACTTTTCTACTGTTAATATGGATTCTGAGAAAATAAGATTGATGGAATTGTTAAACATGTCTAATGTTCATCCTGTAATTGAATCTGCTCTACCTTTCCATCTGCAATGGGTAGCTGTGTACCCTTGGTCAGGAGTGACTAGTTTATTATTCATGTTATATTTCATGTTCTCTTGTTACCTGTTCAGGAGTTTGAGGGTTTTGAATGGTGAGATTAAAAAGAAGAAAAACTGAAGATCAAGGAATATAGAGGTCCACCATACACAACCTAGGGAAGATGAATTGTAAGGGTAATTTTAAGTACACCCCAACAACTAGGTAGTACACTACACGGTTAGTTGTAGGGATTTAGAATTAAGGAATTGTATGAATGTGTATTATATATTATTATCCATGTATAATTACTTAATTTAAGGAAGTACTATTAATTACCCATTGTATCATTCACGAGCTCAACGATTTATTTTTCTTTTATGTTAATTCATCCAATGTGTATATATTTCATCTTGTATATATTGTATATATATGTTACCATGTCAAAGGTCAATCTAATAATCAGGAAGGCTAAGCATTGTTTAAAGTAAATTTAATGTTATTGTGAACTGCAGGGACGGAGTTGTTTTAGCGTGGCCGAGCAATGTATCCGCGGCTGATCACGTTCGCGATACATGATACACCTATGGTGGTGGAACATACCGTTAAGCCAAAGCAGTTCAAGCTAGTTTCATTAGACACAACATCCTTTGAAAAGTGCTGAGTAGCAGCGTGAGGGAATCTTCCATGCTGAGCTACTGATTGCTAGATTCACTCTGTAATTATCTATATGTTAATCTCTATACTATAATCAACTCCATATTGTCATCTTGTATGTAGAGAAAGGGACAATATATATTTACTCACTTTATTCTTATATAAACTCATATCTAACTTATCCATATTGCATATGTAAGCTTAGCATTGTAAATAGTATCATCGACAACCTGTCATCTAAGAAAGGGTGTGGCAGTGTATACCACGAGCGGGGACTACCAGAGAGAGAAGGCGCATTACACGCCCTGCCCTGACGACAACAGGTTCACCTCCTACCTTATATTAGAGAGACACGAGATGTCTGTATAACCTGTAAACTATATCTAATATACTCAGTAAATAAAGACAAGTCCACGAGTTTACTCTAACCCTTGAGTAACTAACTTAGTTTCCCAGGAAGACTAGAGTGGTAGTTCAGAGCAACGGTAAGTTGGCTTGAAACCAGAGGTCTACATCGGCGTAGTAAGTAATACTAGCCCGAGAGTAAGTGAGAGTTTCCAGCAGGTGTTTCCGAGAGAAGCTGTTGCTGAGCTTGGACGACCCCACGAGTACAATTCCTTCATACTGGGTCGCAGGATCACAAAAATAAATACATGAATAAAATAGAATAATAATGTTCGTGACAATAAAATAAATATGAAGTTCATACATGAATCCACCTAACATATTTTTATAATCGAATATTCATATATTTAATTATCAATAAAACAAAATCATTGCACAAATATTAGCCTTCTTGAGAGAGAATGAGAGAGAGAGAGGGAGGGGTAGGTGAGGCAGTGTTTATTAATTTTGGTTAGAATTCCTTTTAATCATAAATATTACGTTTCAGTTTCTGGCCTTGTATTTTCTTTGGTTGATAATTCTGATCATTTGTAAAAGATCTTTCTGTATGGGTCGCGAGAATGATGTCATAGTAAAAAACTGGGTCACGACTGAAAAAGATTGAAGAACCCTGCTTTAAACTGTTGGTGATTCGATACCGTTCACAGTGTATGCTTCATTCATTCCTCCTGACACACGTCTCTCTACCTGATCATTCGTTACCCTCCTATATAGCTCCGCCCACATTTCTCTCCTCCTCTCCCACTAACATCCCCCCTCCCTCCACCTGCAACTGTTACCAGATCCGACCAGGCCCAAACCAAGTCGCTGATGGATGGGGTGTGGACCATTGATCCGTCCAGAGCTGTACATAGAGGAGAGGGATGAGAGAGAATTGTTTAGGGTGGCAGAGCTGGCTGATGCACAAGCTTTGAGACTAAAGGCCTGGGGAAGACTGGAAGGAGAGCACTCTTTTAATGTAAAAGCTTCCTCTGGTCATGTCCCTTATAATAATGCATTTTCAGATAAGCCGAAGAACAATGATTCGTCTAGTAACAAAGTAACTTGTGCTTATTGTAAGAAACCCGGTCACACTATTGCCTTCTGTAAACACCCAAAGTGTGTAAACAGGTGGGAAAATCCCAGTTCTGTCATGTGAGGCTGGTCAACCGCTCCATCTAATCCAGTAGCTACTAATAATGGTAATAGTTCTCAACCAGAACGATTGTTTGAAGATTACACTTTTCTCGGCCATGTCTCTCTAGCAAAGAATGGTCAGGCATACCCAGTTAAGATCTTGAGGGACACAGGGGCCGCTCAATCCATATTGTTGAGTAATGCTGTTCCTTGCATAGAAAATAACTTCACTAGAGACAAAGTGCTAATCTCGGATCTTACTTCCAACACCCAGTATCCTTTGGCCCAAGTTTATCTAAATTGCCCTCTTGTCAGCTCTTGTGTCCAGGTGGCTGTCAGAGATGAACCCATGCCAGTAAAAGGAATTCAGTTACTACTCGGTAATGATATAGCAGGAAAACTAGTAGTCTCTAATGTCCTAATTCCTGAACAGCCACAACCTGTATGGCATCCTGACCCTTCAGACCTGTTTCCCTCCTGTGCAGTAACCCGTTCACAGGCTCGTAAAGCTCCTCCGGTCCCGATTCAGTCACCGTTGCCTTCCAGTCCCCTAATCCCTGACTTGCTCTCTAGAGAAGAGCTGATAAATGCCCAGGAGACTGGTCCTTCTTTGACCTCTGAGAGACATGTTGCTGTAGGGAAAGCAGAGTTAGACACTTTACCTGCCTTTTATTATGACAAAGAAGTACTTATGCGTGCCTACCGGAAACCCCATTTGTCCTCCACCGATTCTTAGTCTGAAACACACCAAATAGTGTTACCCTCGTCAGTTCGATTAGAGGTGTTAAAACTGGCTCATGATAGTTCTGGTGGTGGTCATCTGGGATTTCGTAAAACATATCATAGGTAATTAAACCATTTCTTCTGGCCTGGTATTAGGGAGAATGTCAAAAGTTTCGTAAAATCCTGTCATGTGTGCCAACTTGCTGGTAAAGTTTACAAACCCATTCCTCCTGCTCCTTTATATTCCATTCCGGTAGTGGATGAACCCTTTGAACGAATAATCATAGACTGTGTGGGACCCCTTCCCAAGACAAAAAAGTGTCACCAGTATATGTTAACGGTAATGGATGCCACAACCAGGTATCCGGAGGCATACCCTCTAAGAAATATCACTGTCAAGTCCATACTGAAACACCTCCTGCATATGTTTACATCCAAAGGTATACCCCCAAAAATACAGACGGATCAGGGTTCTAATTTCACCAGCAAAGTTTTTAAGCATGTTTTAGCTACTCTTAGAGTCGAACACATTGTCTCTTCGGCTTATCATCCCCAGTCACAAGGCTGTCTGGAACGCTTTCACCAAACACTGAAACAAATGCTAAAGAAATAGTGTATTGAGAATGGAGCTGCGTGGGATGAATCCTTGGATTGGCTTTTCTTTGCTTATAGAGAATCTATACAGGAATCAATGGGATTCTCTCCCTTTGAATTGTTATATAGGCGTAACATCAAAGGTCCCTTAAGACTCTTGAAAGACAATTGGGTTTTGTCCCATTCAACTCCAGTCACGGTCCAGGAGTATATATCAAACGTTATGGAGAAACTTGACAAGGTCAGGAAGTTTGCACAACTTAATTTGCAAGAGAGTCAGGATACGTCAAAGAAACACTATGACAAGAAAGCCAAACCTAGGCAATTTTTGCCTGGTCAAAAGGTGTTGCTTTTCCTTCCAATTCTTGGTAACCCCTTGTCAAGGAAATATTCCGGACCATATACTGTACAAAAGCGGCTCATTCCAGTAAATTACATAATAGCTACACCAGACAGGCATAAGAAAAGCCAAATTGTTTATGTTAATCTAATCAAACCCTATCATTCCAGACAACCAGAGGAGGCTTATGGAGATCCTGTTAAAGTTAAGGAGTTGGGTAACACAACAGATGACCATTGTGGTGCAGTTACCCTGTGTGTAGCAGAGACGAATCCCGTGATGACTACTGACTCACTGAGGGGGACACTTGTGGAGTAGAGGCCAGTTGGCCTTCATTTCAGGAACCTCTCTCCAACAGTGCCCTTAAGAACTTATCACAACATTACGATAATTTGTCTAACCAACAGCAGTCAGCTTTAAATTACTTATTTAACCAATATCCCTCGGTGACCTCTGATTCCCCTGGTTTTTGCACTTATCTGTTTCATGAGGTGAAGTTAGTTTCTGCTACTCAGTCTCCTATCCGTCAAGCAACATATAGACTAAATCCATCTAAGAGGACAATTATGGACCAAGAAGTTGGTTATTTGCTAAGTAACAACCTGGCGGAACCCAGCATGTCTCCTTGGGCTTCCCCTTGCCTGTTGGTATCAAAGACAGATGGGTCACACAGGCTTTGTACAGATTATCGTAAGGTTAATGAGGTTACCATCCGGGATTCCTACCCGTTACCATTAGTAGATGATCTCATTGATCGCATAGGAGTCTC
This sequence comes from Petrolisthes cinctipes, assembly GCA_033782935.1. Lineage (NCBI taxonomy): Eukaryota > Metazoa > Arthropoda > Malacostraca > Decapoda > Porcellanidae > Petrolisthes > Petrolisthes cinctipes. The sequence goes on from JAWQEG010006564.1 coordinate 22,350, forward strand.
AAAATATATCACGACTATTGATCTTATGAAAGGGTATTATCAAATTCCCCTGTCTGACAAAGCCAAAGAGATTTCTGCTTTTATCACCCCTTCAGGGCTCTTTCAGTACAAGGTTTTACCATTCGGTATGTGTAATGCTCCTGCTTCCTTTCAAAGGGTGATATGGACTGGGTAATATCAGGTCTTGATGGAATTGGAGCCTATTTGGATGACGTGGTTGTGACAGGAGATAAGTGGGATGAACATCTGGCTCGCCTACACCTCCTCATGAGTCGACTTCAGAAAGCAGGACTTACAATCAACCTCCCAAGGGTGTCTTTGGAAAAGGAACTGTTGAGTACTTGGGACACACAGCTGTCCTGTCCTTCCCTACACCTATAACAAGAAAGGAAGTCATGAGGTTCCTGGGGATGTCGGGGTACTACAGGGGGTTTTGTAGCAACTTTGCAGACGTCGCAGCTCCTTTGACTCGTCTTGTGAGCAAGAAGGTGCCTTTCTGCTGGACAGACAACTGTGATGCCGCCTTCCAGAACCTAAAACTATTCCTCTCCTCACAACCCGTCTTGCATACTCCATACTACTCAAAACCCTTCCATCTACAAATCGACGCAAGTGGAGTTGGAGTAGGTGGGGTCCTACTACAAGAGTCTAGTGAAATCCTCCACCCTATAACCTACTTCTCAACCAAGTTGAAACCATACCAGCGTAATTACAGTACCATTGAAAAAGAAGGGTTAGCCTTGGTCCTAGCAGTGAAGAAGTTCGAATGTTATCTGCAAACCAGTCCCCATGTAGTGAAAGTATTCAGTGACCACAATCCCTTAACCTTTATTAACTCGATGAAGTCTGCAAATCAACGTATCCTTCGATGGGCTCTTCAATTACAACCATATAATCTTCTGGTAACGCACATCAAAGGGACTGACAACCTCGTCGCAGACACATTGTCCAGAGCGTTTCTAGTATAACTGCTACTCCCTGCAACAACCCAACGCTTCTACTTGTGTGGGGTCACCTATAATCTACCTCTTCCGGAACCCCTACAGAGGTTTTGGTGAAGGGGGTATGTTACGACCCCTCAATACTAGACCCGTTGGGTCATTTGCAGCGAACTACCCAGCCAGGAACCAAGATGGTCAGGCAGATTATCCCCTAGTTTAAGCTTCAACCAATCGGATCTTTACCCCTCTGCCAATGGGAGAGGTGGATTTAGTTAACATCACGTTTTAGCGGGAACTTGAACTGTGTAAATAGCGAGGGCAGGTGGTTTAAGGTAGGACTCCACAGAGTGCTTTCATATTGTGTACATATCTTGTGTTGTGCATCAGTCTTCCACCAGGATCTTCTCAGGGTATCTCTTAGCTCTGCCCACCTCTTACTTCATTGTGTTGAGTATACATATATATTACTTTTACCTCTGCCCTCTCCTTGCATATAAGTGTAGCCTAGACAAATAGGACATCAGTTTAGGTCTGTGAATTCTATAGGTGGTGTTACTTGTATTTGTGGTATTTATTATTTTGCAATGTATGTTGTCCCTTATTTACATTAATTTCTGTGTTGTTAATAATATAATTATACTGTTAAAATTACTTTATCATTCTCCATGCCCTTAAGTTATATTGATGTTGCAGTCAGAACTATCAACCGTTCACTCCTCAATCTTAAATCTAGTGTTGGGCCCAATCTCCGGGCATGGCCAGTAGAGATTGGAATAACAAGTACGTTGGGCGTAACACTATCACACAAGTAAGTGTCATAACACAAGTCAGTGTCATAACTGAAACGGGCACTGAGAACTACTCCAAAACGTTTAAATATAGAGCGAATGGGAGAGAGATGTGAATATATTAATCAACATTAAGAAGGACTCACCTTTTTTTTTTTTTGTTATTTTAATTGGATAGTGAAACCGTAAAGGGCACACATATGGCTCTTACCGTCCCAACTCTAGTTAATATTGAAAGCCTCATTTCTTCAAGCGTGAATTATCGAGTGGTCCCGAGACACACTCTCAATGTTGAAAATGGGAGTTTGATGCGTGCGCGCGTGTGTATATGTTTTGTTTGTTTGAAAGAATTATACCTAGCTCGTTGAGTCGCTCCTTTGACTCATGCTGTTCTGAATTAAATAATAATAATATGATATTTAATAATAAAAGTTATAATTAAAAAAATCAGATTTCGTTTTAATTTCTTATAAGGTAAGCATTATATAGCTTTAATATTAATATTATAATATTATAAGCTTTTGGCTTATAATATTATTATTTGTTATTCTTTAATAGTTTTACATTAATTTAAAAAATATTTTAAGATTAAAATTCTATCACAGGTTATACATATTGGGATAGATCCATGTGGGTTATACATTAAAACACTTGTGTGTATGTCCTATTCTTAATCTTGTTAAAATGACTGCAGTTCGTTTGTCGTTTTGCCGAGAGGAATGTTACATTATGCTTCATTAAGTTTTTTCAATTTGTTGGTGTATGGTGGAGTTTGTAGATAGAATCTTCAGAGCACTGTATATATGCACAAAATCAAGGAGCATTGGGAGGGGTGATATGAAACCAAGGATGTGAATGGATGTTAGTTATGTAAATAGCTTATGATGCTGATCCATAGATTAGACTTCCAAACTCGATCATTGATAGTACTAATTCTTTAAAAAGCGGTTGACCTCTTTGAACCCCAAGTATTGGGCAATTTCGCTATTAAATTAAATGAACTGTCACATTTAAAAATAATGTGAGCCATGTATATTTTCCAATTGAGATGTGTGTCAAATATCAACCCAAAGAAGTTAACAGAATTCTTGAACTGAAATTGAATATCCTTCATATATAAATTTATTTCCTGGTTTCGAATTCATCTACTGTTTTTATAAAGCATTATCATCTGAGTCTTTTCAGCAGCTAGTTTAAAACCTACTACTAACGCTTTCAGGGCCCGTGTCGCACTGTTTTTCGGGAATAACTCTGTAATTAAAGGTTGGATCAATATGATGTTTTGCCACGGGTTATTTTACACCTTCAGCTAATTTTGGGAACTATAATGGATTACCAAAATTGATTAATTAAGGCACTTGTCCCACAGGAAATGCGTCATTTTTATGAAATTTAACCCCCCCAACGGGAACCGCCTTGACGTGGTGGGGGGGCTTGCGTGTCTCTGAGACCTGGCGAGCTAGACTAGAGGGGGCTCCGGCCCCTGCGCTGCCCCGATTTCGGAGAGAGGGCTTCCCATGCTAGTAAGGTCGCCAGTGAGAGACCAGACTAAATGGTTCCCATGCATTAGGCAGCCAGTACGGGCCAACAGCGCTGCCCTCCGGAGGGACTGCCCTCTAGGGGCCGTCCTATGTTGGATGGTTCGGTGTCTGGGCCGGGAGATGTTGGGGAAGGGGGTCTCAGCACCGTCGTGGGCAAACTTTCGAGACATTGGGGCTGCTTTTTTAAACGAGTGGCCCCGTGGGGGAAGAGGTACCCCGCCCACGGCGACCAGCGCTCGGTCCCCTCATCTGCCCGGTAGGTAGTAGCTCTTGGCTCCTGGGGCCAAAAACACTAAACAAATGATATATGGATACAGAAAAGCCCCAATCTCTTCCTCGAGCGGTGGTCGACCAGGCCCACGAGACGTCACTCTCTGGTCGTGATAAGATGCAGAAAGCTGCAAATAAGAGTAGGCCTAGCAGGTCGGGTCTTGTGTCGAAGAACCCTGTTAGCGATTTGGACACGTTAATGTTAACGAATGTACTCGCATCCTTTACCTATGGCGCTATCCACTCCATTTTTAAGTGCTTTGGAGTAGTCCTCCGAATCCGAATCACATATGACAGTGATTGTAGGTCTAATCGGTGCTATATTACTTTCAATACAAATGCTGCTGCCAAAGCAGCATTTGAGTCAAAAGATTCTCTGACGGTGCGGGATACTCATTGTAAAGTTCAGATGATACGGTCCATCAATGTAGTTGACAGTGACAATGATTACTGCCCTAATATATTTGATGATTCTGCAGAGCATGTCCCAAAGGAACGTCGGGTTCCTACACCCTTTTGGTTTGTGGCTTACTACAGGGAGGGACGTGGTAACATTATCCATGCTTCCCGGTATCTTGAGAAAGAAATTGGATTATTACCAATGGGACACATAAAGAAATATGGTAAGGGAGTTTTAATCAGAGCCAAAGATCTTACACAGGCCATGATGCTCCTCAATCTCCCCTGTCCTTCTGATAGCATGTTTGAATCTATTAAACCACATCGAACATTTAATTATAGCAAGGGGGGTATATATAATGAGGACCTGTATGAATTCTCTGAAGAGGACATTCTCCCTATGTGCCCAGACAGTGTCCAACGAGTAACGAAGATGAAAGGCAGTAAAAATATGATCATCCTCACTTTCTATGGCTCGCATATCCCAGATCGCATTAACACTAACCCCACCTCATTTGAGGTGAAGCCTTTTGTTGAGCCTCCCCTACAGTGTTTCTGTTGTTATGAGTTTGGTCATGGGAAAAGGAACTGCAACAACCGTTCCCGGTGTGGTAATTGTTCTGCTCTTGACTCACATCTTACTTCTGAGTGTCGGTCAGAGAGTTACCCCTTGCGTTCTCGCCAATGTAAGATGTACCTACTTGAGCAGGATATCCTCCACTTGGCTAATACTCAATTCATTAGCATAGGTAGTGCCAGACGGCAACTCAACTTCAGGCGACAGAAGGATGGTGGTGTGAAGACATACGCCTCCTCCCTTCGCCCTGAATTGGTTGCAGCACCCTCTCAACCCTCTCAAGAGGCAGCTGCTTCTTGCTCTAGTGAGAACGTTTCTAAGGTTACTCTACATAATAGTTTCTCTGTCTTGGAAACTTTATCAGACACTCATTCTGGTGACCCTTCAACTGATGACAATTCTCAGACTTTAGCTAAAGGTGTCCATGTGGTAGAGGTTCACGCTGCCACACGCTCTCCCAAAAGGACACTTAAGTCACCTAAACTGCCACAGAGACGCCTTCGTGGTTTCTCTGAGGCACTTGACTCTATAGATGTTCCACCTTGTGAGGCAACCATCTCTGTGGACTCATCCATAGTTTCCTCTCAATTTCACCAGAAGCGTTCTCGTGGCTCTGATGAATCTCTTGATTCAACAGAAGTTCCTCCTCGCAAGCTTCCTTCGGGATCATCAGAGGGGCGTGAAGTTAATGTGGATGCCACGGATGTTGTGACTTCAAAAGATTCACTTTCTCTTCCGCTTGAGCAGCGGAGTGATTCTACCACCTGTATTATGGATGTTGATATATCTGCCTGTGTCAGTGATACCACTGCTGTACAGGACAGAACCAATGTAATTGTTTCAAAGAATATCCCATCTCATATACCTTCATCTTCTTCTAACATATCAGATGCTTCAGGGACTCGTCTACGGGTCCCAATTACTGCCCCAAACACTACTCCTCGGGTTCGCTCTTCTTCTAGTGGCCCAGGATTAGACAAATCTTATTGTTTGAATAAACCCTCAGGTCGAGGTGGTAGTGGGAAGTACCTCCGTGAGGCTTCCCAAAAATCAATACTAAAGTAACACCGTTCAAGGTCCTTCAGTGGAATTTCCGTGGCTTGCGTGCTTCTTGGGAGGAACTGCGCGTTCTTCTCTCTAGCTTCTCTCCTGCATGTGTTTCTCTCCAAGAGACAATGCTTGGGGACTACATTCCTGCCAGTCCTCCAGCATACTCAGCATTTTATTCCAATTCATTTGAATGGCAGGGTCATCATGGTGGCTCTGCCATCCGAGTTCGCCGAGATATTCCATGCACGAGCCTGGAGCTTGACACTCCGCTCCAGGTTGTTGCAGTTAAGGTTTTTATGGACCGCCCATACACTGTATGCAGTCTATACCTTCCTCCCAGTGTTACAGTTGAGAGGGGTGATCTCAACCATCTTGTACGGGACCTTCCATCTCCCTTTATTTTATTGGGTGATTTTAATGGTCGTCATCCTCTGTGGGGTGACAGTTCGGTTAACCCCAGGGGGGTTTTATTGGCTTCATTTATTGAAGATGAGGGATTAGGGGTTTTAAATACGGGAGATGTGACACATTTTAATAGCCCTACTGGGACTTTTACCGCCATTGACATTTCCCTTTGCTCACCCAGTGCTCTGTTGGATTTTACTTGGAGAGTGATGCCTGACTTATATAGCAGTGACCATTTCCCTATACTTTTAGAAGGTAACAGGTACGAACCACAGTCTCGTCTTCCTAGGTGGAAATTAGAGAAGGCTGACTGGCAGTTTTTTAGAGAGCTAACTTCTTCGGTCTCTTCTGTAGCCGATTTCGGTAGCTCTGACGAGGCTGTAACATATTTCACTGATATGCTCCACTCTGCTGCTCTCAACTCTATCCCTAGAACTTCTGGCTACTTTCCCAAACGTCCTGTCCCTTGGTGGTCACCAGTCTGCACCACTGCTGTACGGGAGAAGCTCGCTGTTTTCTCTCGCCTTCGTCGCAATCGTGGGGACCCAACTCTTTTAGAGGACTTCCGACGGGCAAGGGCTCGGGCTAGACGAGTTTTAAAAGAGGCCCGACGTGCATCTTGGAAGGCCTATGTGTCTTCAATTAATACTAAAACTCCACTCACCCAAGTGTTCAGGAGAGTCCGTAAGATGGCGGGGAAGTTTTCACCTAGTTCTCCACCTGTACTTAAGGTCAATGGAATTAAGATCATGGATGGTTTGACAGTGGCCAATACCATAGCAGAGGCTTTTGCAAAGGTCTCCAGCCGTGACTCTCGACCTCTGGCTGTCAGGCATGAGTTAAGAGCCAAGGAGCGTACAGTCCTGGATTTCACAGGGAACGAGAATAAAAGTTATAACCATATATTCACCCTGAGAGACCTGCATTCTGCTCTCTCTCTCTGTGGCGACACTTCTCCTGGGCCAGACAACATCCCATATGCAATGTTATGACACTTGGGTGAGGAAGCGATCTCATTTCTTTTAGCTATATATAACAGAATCTGGCTGGAGGGTGTCTTCCCTTCTGGGTGGAGGGTTGCTACCATCCTTCCTTTTCTCAAGCCGGGCAAGGACTCTGGTGTTGCCCTCAATTATCGACCAATTGCCTTGACCTCCTGTCTCTGTAAACTATTTGAAAAGATGGTGAATGTCAGACTGGTATACTTCTTGGAACGGGGTGATTATCTGTCTCCGTCCCAGTCTGGCTTTCGTAAATACCGTTCCACTACAGATGCTCTGGTCAGGTTAGAAGCTGCTGCATGTGAGGCTTTTGCACGACATCAACACCTTGTCTGTGTATTCTTTGATTTAGAGAAAGCCTATGACACTACATGGCAATATGGCATCCTGCAGCAACTCCATTTATATGGCCTGCGGGGTCGCCTTCCACGCTTTCTTAAGGAGTTTCTCAGTGGTCGCAGTTTTTCTGTGAGGGTTGGTACAACCCACTCAGCATCTGTTGCACAGGAGGAGGGCGTCCCCCAGGGAAGCGTCCTCAGTGTCACATTGTTTGCAGTAGCAATTAATGCCATTGCCTCATCCCTTCCAGACGGTATAGCTAACTCGATGTACGTTGACGACCTAGCAGTCTGGTTTGCTGCTTCCCGTATGTCAGTTGCGGAGCGGCGCATGCAGCTTG
>JAWQEG010006565.1:0-5000 GCA_033782935.1 Petrolisthes cinctipes
AGTAAACACGAAGGAAATAGAAGGATAGGAGGGACAGGGAGAAGGTGATAAAGAGGTGGGGAAGGAAAGGAGGGACAGGGAGAAAGTGATAGAAGGAAAGGAGGAACAGTGAGAAGGTGATAGAAGGAAAGGAGGGACAGGGAGAAGGTGATAGAGAGGTGGGGAAGGAAATAGAAGGAAAGGAGGGACAGGGAGAAGGTGATAGAAGGAAAGGAGGGACAGGGAGAAGGTGATAGAAGGAAAGGAGGGACAGGGAGAAGGTGATAAAGAGGTGGGGAATGAAAGGAGGGACAGGGAGAAGGTGATAGAAGGAAAGGAGGGACAGGGAGAAGGTGATAAAGAGGTGGGGAAGGAAAGGAGGGACAGGGAGAAGGTGATAGAAGGAAAGGAGGGACAAGGAGAAGGTGATAGAAGGAAAGGAGGGACAGGGAGAAGGTGATAGAAGGAAAGGAGGGACAGGGAGAAGGTGATAGAAGGAAAGGAGGGACATGGAGAAGGTGATAAAGAGGTGGGGAAGGAAATAGAAGGAAAGGAGGGACAGGGAGAAGGTGATAGAAGGAAAGGAGGGTCAGGGAGAAGGTGATAGAAGGAAAGGAGGGACATGGAGAAGGTGATAAAGAGGTGGGGAAGGAAATAGAAGGAAAGGAGGGACAGGGAGTGAAAGTGAGTGTGAGAAGTAATGATAGTGAGGGACAGAGTGAGTGAGAGTGGGTGAAATGAGAGTGAAAAGTGAGTGAGTGAGGAGTGAAATGAAAGTGAGTGAGAAATAGTGAAATAAGTGAGAGTATCAGAGTGAGTAATGGTGAGTGAGAGTGAATGAATAATAGTGAGAGTGAGTGAGAGTGAATGAATAATAGTGAGAGTGAGTGAGAGTGAATGAATAATAGTGAGAGTGAGTGAGAGTGAATAATGGTGAGTGAGAGTGAATGAATAATAGTGAGAGTGAGTGAGAGTGAATGAATAATAGTGAGAGTGAGTGAGAGTGAATAATGGTGAGAATGAATGAGTAATGGTGAGAGTGAGTGAGAGTGAATGAATAATAATGAGAGTGAGTGAGAGTGAATGAATAATAGTGAGAGTGAGTGAGAGTGAATGATGACTATACAAAGTGAGTGAGAGTGAGTGAATAATAGTGAGAGTGAGTGAGAGTGAATAATGGTGAGAATGAATGAGTAATGGTGAGAGTGAGTGAGAGTGAATGAATAAGTGAGAGTGAGTAAAAAATAGTGAAATAAGTGAGAGTATCAGAGTGAGTAATGGTGAGTGAGAGTGAATGAACAATAGTGAGAGTGAGTGAGAGTGAATGATGATTATGCAAAGTGAGAGAACGGGTTTCCATTTGACCTACAACTCTTGTCACGCTTCAATCCCTTGCAAACTGAATTCTCTTCTTTCCTCCCCCTATTCCATCCACCCTCTCTCTCTCTCTCTCTCTCTCTCTCTCTCTCTCTCTCTCTCTCTCTCTCTCTCTCTCCTTTTACTCCCTCCTTCCTTCCCTCTTTCCATTCCTTTCCTTCCCTCCTTCATTCACTCTTTCAATTCTTTTCCATCCCTCTTTCCACTCCTTCCTTCTCTCTTTCCATTCCTTTCCTTCCCTCCTTCCTTCCCTCTTTCCATTCTTATCCTTCCCTCATTCCTTCCCTCTTTCAATTCTTATCCTTCCCTCCTTCCTTCCCTCTTTCCACTCCTTTCCTTCCCTCTTTCCACTCCCTTCCTTCTCTCCTTCCACTCCTTCCTTCTCTCTTTCCACTCCTTCCATACCCCCATTCCACTCCTTTTCCTCCCTCCACTCCTCTTCTCTCCTTCCACTCCTTCCTTCTCTCTTTCCACTCATTCCATACCCCCATTCCACTCCTTTCATTCCTTCTTTTCACTCCATTTCCTCCCTCTACTCCTTCCTTCCCTCTTTCCACTCCTTCCTTCTCTCTCTGCATTCCTTTCTTCCCTCCACTCCTTCCTTCTCTCTTTCCATTCGTTTTCCTCCCTCCACTCCTTCATTCTCTCCTTCCACTCCTTCCTTCTCTTTTTCCACTCATTCCATACTCCCATTCCACTCCTTTTCCTCCCCCCACTCCTTTCATACCCCATTCCATTCCTTCCTTACCTCTTTCCTCTCCTTTCATACCCTCATTCTACTCCTTTCCCTCCCTCCACTCCTTTCATTCCCTCCTTCCTTCTCTCTTTCCACTCCTTCCTTCTCTCCCTCCACTCCTTCCTTTTCCTCCCTCCACTCCTTTCCTTCCCTCTTTCCATTCCTTCCTTCCCTCTCTGTATTCCTTTCCTCCCTCCACTCCTTCCCTCCTTCCACTCCTTCATTCCCTCTTTCCACTCCTTCCTTTTCCTCCCTCCACTCCTTCCTTTTCCTCCCTCCACTCCTTCCTTCTCTCTTTCCACTCCTTCCATACCCCCATTCTACTCCTTTTCCTTCCATCTCTATTCTGTGTCAACGTTTGCACTGGGACTAACCATCCAGAGAGAGAGAGAGAGAGAGAGAGAGAGAGACACACACACACACACACACACACACACATACACACACACACACACACACAGACAGACAGAGAGAGACAGAGAGAGGGGGAGAGAATAAGACTTTGTGTTTTCAGATGAGAATGCTACTTCCTTCAAGGTATTAAGAGAGTCAGTTCGTCCTTCCTTCCTTCTCCTTCCTTCCTTCCATTTCCCTTGACACCAACAGACAAACAGACTGTAATGTGGGGTATATAAAGAGGTGTTGAAAGGAAGGAAGCATCATCATTCCCTGTGTGTTCAATTCATGCAGTTGTAGTGTTGTAACTCGTCTATCTCTCACTCACTCACTCACTTTATTCATCCCTATATTGATTATGAAGTTGGTGAGTGATTTGTTGGTGTTGTCTTGAGAGAGAGAGAGAGAGAGAGAGAGAGTTGTTGTTGTTGTGGTTGTTGTCTTGAAGCAAAGATTGTGTGAGAGAGAGAGAGAGAGAGAGAGAGAGAGAGAGAGAGAGAGATTTGTTGTTGTCTTGAAGCAGAGAGAGAGAGAGAGAGAGAGAGAGAGAGAGAGAGAGTTGTAGTTGTGGTTGTTGTCTTGAAGTAGAGAGAGAGAGAGAGTTGTTGTTGTGGTTGTTGTCTTGAAGCAAAGATTGAGAGAGAGAGAGAGAGAGAGGGGTTGTTGTTGTGGTTGTTGTCTTGAAGTAAAGATTGTGAGTTGTTGTCTTAAAGCAAAAATTGTGTGTGTTTGTGTGTCTTATTGTTGCTGTTGTCTTAAAGCAAAGATTGTGTGTGTGTGTGTGTGTTGTTATCTTAAAGTAAAGATTGTGTGTTAGTGTGTGTGTGTCAAAAAATGTACAGTCTGCAAAGAAAGTTTTGGAACCAGCCCTTTAACAGTGTGATGTAATGTTGGTATGCCTGACTGGTGAGTGTCATACCTCCACCACCCTCCCTGTCCCTCTAGCATCTGTGCCCCTGCCCCTGCCCCCTGGCCACTGTGTCCCTCAGTGTCTAATGGGCAGGTCAGTAGGAATGACGTTCTTTCACTCAGTGCTATTTTTTCTGGGTATTTCACGGTTATTCTTGTTCTAAAATACTCAAACTTATTTTCTTATGTTTGATAATGAATAGTCAAATAGTAAGAGTTCTTGAACACTCAAAATGTAACTTAAAATCAGCTAAACTTTTGATATAAAAAAAGTTGTCACTGCTGCGGCCCGAGTATTATAGGTCGGGGTGAAGACAATACCCGTCCCCAGATGACACGAGGTACCAACACCTGCCCAGTTGGTGGAGTACCAACCCTACCGGGCTTACCCATTTTGTGTGTGTGTGTATGTGTGTGTATGTGTTTCCTGTATAATCTGTCTGTGTGTGTGTGTGTTCTGTGTGTTTCATCATATTATCTGTATATATATATGTGTATATGTGTGTGTATTCTGTGTGTCTCAGTGTATTGTCTGTGTGTGTTTCATTGTATTCTGTCTGTGTGTGTGTGTTCTGTGTGTTTCATCATATTATCTGTATATATGTGTATGTATATGTGTGTGTTCTGTGTGTCTCAGTGTATTGTCTGTGTGTGTTTCATTATATTTTCTGTGTGTGTGTGTGTGTGTTCTGTGTGTAGGCTATATTCTAACACATACCCTTCCTGTTCTTTTTTTGTGTTACAGACCCAGCTAGCGTTGTGTGTGTTGGTGTGTGTGTTAAGCGTCTACACATCACCCCTCCCCAATCCCAACCCACTCCCCAATCCCAATCCACTCCCCAATCCCAACCCAACATTCCTATTTAAAAAGTTTGCTAAGAAAAAAGGAGGTGGTGGTGGTGGAGGGTGTGGTGGGTGTGGTGGAGGTTATGGCGGCGGCGGCGGCGGCTATGGTGGCGGTGGCGGATTTGGCGGGGGCGGCTATGGTGGTGGAGGTCATGGTGGAGGCTTTGGCGGCGGCGGCTATGGCGGAGGCGGCTTTGGTGGCGGCGGACATGGCGGCGGCGGCTATGGTGGAGGCGGCTTTGGTGGTGGCGGACATGGCGGCGGTGGATATGGCGGAGGCGGCTTTGGTGGCGGCGGACATGGCGGCGGTGGCTATGGCGGTGGCGGTTTTGGTGGTGGCGGACATGGCGGCGGCGGATATGGCGGTGGCGGCTTTGGCGGTGGCGGCTTTGGCGGAGGAGGTTACTATTAAACAACCATTAAAATGTCATTACACACCTGTTCATTACCTTCAACACACCTGCAACAACACACCTGTCTTTGCAACACACCCGCCATTACCTTCAACACACCTGTAACACATCTGCAACAACACACCTTTCTCTCTTAAACCATATCTATTTATTGTCATAATATTAATATGTATAAAGTATTTTTTTTCTATATCATAATTTGAGAGGACAAGATACTTTTGGTATACTGTACAGTCGGCAAAAAAAGTTTCGTTACCACCCCTATGTTAATTTTAAAATGGGTAAGAGGCAGTGACAACTTAGCACAACACATTCAATTTCTTTTTTATATCAAAAGTTTAGCT
>JAWQEG010006565.1:12500-17500 GCA_033782935.1 Petrolisthes cinctipes
TGTCCCTGTAGTCTACATTGTCAAAGCCTCGTAGTATTTTAAACACTTCGATAAGCTGACCACGCAGTCTCCGGGTTTCCAAAGAGAACAGGTCGAGTTCTACCAACCGATCTTTATAGCTCTTGTGTCTAAGAGAGGGTATAAGTTTGGTTGCCCTGGCTTGCACTCGTTCCAATCTAGCGATATCCTTTCTGTAAGAAGGACTCCAAAACTGGACTGCATACTCCAGGTGCGGTCGGACAAGGGAATTGTACAGACAAAGTACTATCTCCTTGTTCCGGTATCCAAACTGTCGCTTTATGTACCCTAACATCCTTTGGGCTTTCTTCTCAGCCTCAATACACTGCTTTGAGAACTTGAGGTCACTGGTGATAGTTACACCCAAGTCTTTCTCAGTATCAGTGCTTACGAGAGCATTGCCCTTAAGGTTATACTCTGTTCGGGGATTTCTGTGGCCTATATGCATAACTTTGCATTTGTTCACGTTAAATGGCATTTGCCACGTGTCAGACCACTCCCCGATCTTCCTAAGATCTTCTTGTAAGCGGGTAGTATTTCCTTCTTTCGCGACATTCATACCAAGCTTAGTATCATCGGCGAATTTGGAAATCTTGGCAACCATGTCACCATCCACGTCATTAACATAGATGATAAACAGTAGTGGTCCCAGAACAGAACCTTGGGGAACGCCGCTAGTAACGGGCACCCACTCTGAAGCCTGTCCATTCACTACCACCCGCTGCCGTCTGTCACTTAGCCAGTTCTCTATCCAATTTGCCACATTTCCGTCTATGCCCAGTGCACGCACTTTCCGAAGGAGGCGGCGGTGGGGTACCTTATCAAAGGCTTTCTGAAAGTCTAAGTAGACAACATCGACCGCTTTATCCCGATCATGCTCACTGAAAACAAAATGGAAGAATTCCACAAGATTTGTGAGGCATGACCGGTGCTGCCGGAACCCATGCTGGGAACCCCTCAGTAGCAAATTTGATTCTAAGTGTGCTGTTATTTTGTCCACCATGATGCTCTCCATGAGTTTACAGACTATCGAGGTTAAACTGATGGGTCTGTAGTTTGACGGTTGGCTAGCATCTCCCTTCTTGAAGATAGGAGTCACCTCTGCCTCACGCCAGTCTCTAGGAACGCATCCAGTCTGGATTACCCTGTTGAAGACCATGCACAGGTGCCGTGATACTTCACCATGCACTTCTTTCAGCACTCTAGGTAAGAACCCATCCGGACCGGGGGACTTGTTTGCTTTTAATTCGATTATTTTTCTCTCGATTTCTTCTTGGGTGAAGACCATTGACTCCAACTTCTCACTGAAGGAGTCCAAAGGTTCGGGAATGGGACCACTCTCCTCAGAGAACACTGAAGAGAAATACTCATTTAAGAGGTTAGCATTTTCTGCATCAGAGTGCATCAATGCTCCATCCTCATTCACCAAGGGACCGATCCTGCGTCGGATTGGTTTACGGCCATTCACATAACTGAAAAACTCCTTGGGGTTCTCTTTGCAGAGTCTAGCCACACGGACCTCCTCAGCACGCTTAGCCGCCCTTATTTTGGACTTCACGTTTCGATTCAGTCTTCTATGACCGTCAAAGTCCCCAGATGTCTTCGCTCGACGATACGCAGTTCTCCTCTCCTTAGTAGGTTACGGATTTCCCGATTAAACCACTTAGGTTGAATGAACTTCTGACCTGTTCCCTTCAGAGGAATAAAGCGCGACTGAAGTTCCATGAAGGAAAACAAGAATGACCTCCACAGATCATCAGCACTCTCTCCCTCCTCTAGTTCCATTTCAGCAACACTTTCACGAAGACCTGCAAAGTTCGCTCTCCCCATGTCTAATTTTCTATGCACCGGGGTCACGGACTCCATATTAGGGACTTTAACTGAAAATCTTATAAGCTTGTGGTCGCTTCCACCTATTTCTTCGTTTACAGAGAGGTCTTGAATGATGTCATCCTCGGAGGTGAGGACTCTCTCTCGAGAGAGAGAGAGAGTGTGTGTGCGTGTGTGTGTGAGAGAGAGAGAGAGAGAGAGAGAGAGAGAGAGAGAGAGAGAGAGAGAGAGAGAGAGAGAGAGGAGAGAGAGAGAGTGAATGTGTGTGTGTGTGTGTGTGAGAGAGAGAGAGAGAGAGAGAGAGAGAGAGAGGGAGAGAGAGAGAGAGAGAGAGAGAGAATGAGTATGTGTGTGTGTGTGTGTGTGTGTGAAAGAGAAAATTGGAGGTAAATGAGTCCTTCAAATATTGCCACGAAACACACACACACACACACACACACACACACACACAGTATAATTTTAGAAGTATAGTTTTAGTAGCAGTAGAGTTTTAGCAGTATAGTTCTTTAGTAAGCTCAACACCCAACCCAATGAGCAGTATATACAGTTCTTTAGTAAGCTCAACACCCAACCCAACCCAAGCAGTATACAGTTCTTTAGTAAGCTCAACAACCCAATCAGTATTCAATTCTTTAGTAAGCTCAACACCCAAGTCTTATAGTTTAGTTTTAGCAATATAGTTCTTTAGTAAGCTCAACACCCAAGAATCAGTATATACAGTTCTTTCGTAACCTCAACACCCAACCCAAGCAGCAGTATATATAGATGTTTAGTAAGCTCAACACCCAACCCAAGGACCAGTATAGTTCTTTAGTAAGCTCAACACCCAATCAATATACAGTTCTTTCGTAAGCTCAACACCCAAGGAGAGAATTAGTGGATCCGCCTGGACACCAAGGAGGTCTGGTTTGTGCCATCAATACAGTTTTCGTCTCTTCATAAATCCTGTATGGTTCTCTGTGGTCTATCTCATCTAGCCAAGCCTCATACGCCTCAAGAGCTGACCTGGATCGTTCTTCTTCTCGTGTCAACTCGTCTTGTTTCTTACGGTGTGATGCCAGACTGTAGAATAATGTAGATAGACTGTATTATGTGATGCTAGACTGTAGAATATTGTAGATAGACTGTATTATGTCTGGGAAACTGTAGAATAATGTAGATAGACTGTATTATGAATGAGAAACTGTAGAATAATGTAAATAGACTGTATAACGTAAGGGAGACTGTAGAATAATGTAAATAGACTGTATAACGTAAGGGAGACTGTAGAATAATGTAAATAGACTGTATTATGAATGAGAAACTGTAGAATAATGTAGATAGACTGTATAACGTAAGGGAGACTGTAGAATAATGTAGATAGACTGTATAACGTAAGGGAGACTGTAGAATAATGTAGATAGACTGTATAACGTAAGGGAGACTGTAGAATAATGTAGATAGACTGTATTATGTATGGGAAACTGTATAATTATGTAAGTAGACTGTATTATTTATGTCTGGGAAACTGTAGAATGATGTAAATATTGTAAGTTAACTGTATTATGTAAGGGAGACTGTAGAATTATGTAAGTTAACTGTAGAATAATGTAGATAGACTGTATTATTTATGGGAAACTGTAGAATAATGATGTAGGGTGATGTAACGTGTGATAATAATGAATAATATGTAATAATAATGTAGAATAATAAGGAATAACGTAAGGAAAACTGTTGAATAATGTAAATAGACTGTATTATGTCTGGGAAACTGTAGAATAATGTAAATAAACTGACCCCCTAATCCTGCACCCCCCTAAACCCCCCCAAGCCTGTCTTCTTACTCTCGCACCCCCCTAACCGCCCCCAAGCCTGTCTTCCTACTCCCTCACCCCCCTAAACCCCCCCCCAAGCCTGTCTTCCTACTCCCGCACCCCCCAACCCCCCCCGACCCCCCGCACCCCCCTAAACCCACTCAAGCCTGTCTTCCTATTCCCGCACCCCCCCACCCCCCCGCACCCCCCCAAACCCACCCCTCAAGCCTGTCTTCCTACTCCCGCACCCCCCAAACCCCCCGCAACCCCTAACCCCCCCCGCAACCCCTTAACCCCCCCAAGCCAGTCTTCCTACTCCCGCACCCCCCTAAACCCCCCTCAAGCCTCACCCCCTACTCCCGCACCCCCTAAACCCCCTCCCCCCTACTCCTGCACCCCCCTATATTAACTCACATAATATTTCTGGAGCACTCTGTTTCCTCCACACGTTTCTCTCTCCTCCAAGCTTCGAAGGACAAGTCTGCTATTCTCCTTTTATCACGTTTCTCCTCTTCCTCTCTTCGTCTTCTTTCCTCCTTTTCCATCTTCTCTTTCATTCGCTTTTCTCTCTCTTCTTTGATTTTCATTTTCTTCCACATGAGAAAAACCTGGTACGAGATGTTGAATTAAAAATATATGCATTATTGTTTTGTTGTTGATATTATAATTATGCTGTAGTTAACTTAGTGTAATACTAAAAATAATAATAATAACAATAGTAATAATAATAATAGTAATACTACTACTACTACTACTACTACTACTACTACTACTACTACTAATAATAATAATAATAATAATAATAATAATAAAAATAACAACAATAGTGGTACTACTACTACTACTACTACTAATAATAATAATAATAATAATAATAATACAACAACAATACCACTACTACTAACAACAATCAAACAAACAACAACAAAAACAACAACAACAACAACAACACACACACACATACCAATTCTGACTCCTCCTTCTTCAACGACTTCTTTTTATCAATTTCTATTTTGGTTTCCAGTTCTCTCTTCTTCCTCTCTCTCAACCTGGCCGCTAATTCATTCTTCTCTCTCTCCCATTCCATTAATACGGTGTTGGTTTTGGTTCTCTTCTCTTCCTTATTCCTTTCCTTCTTTTCTTCCTCTCTCTCTGTTTTTTCTTTCATTTTTATTTTTGAGTTTTTCATGTGGTTGAGTTTTTTTTCGTTCCATTCCATCACAGCTGTTTTCACTTTTGCTTCTTTCTCTCGCTTTTCCTGTTATTATTATACACATATATATATATACATTATTTAATTACACATACACACATACATATATATATATACATACACACTTTTAATTACACACATATATG
>JAWQEG010006565.1:20000-22303 GCA_033782935.1 Petrolisthes cinctipes
GGTGTGTGGTGTGTAGTGTCGTTTATGTGTGTGGTGTGTTTCTGAGTTTGTGTGTTTGTGTGTGTAGTGTGTTTCTGAGTTTGTGTGTTAGTGTGTTTATGTGTGGTGTGTTTATGTGTTGTGTATGTGTGTGTGTGTTTGTGTGTATGTGTGACTGACCTTGGGTACTGACGTAATGTGTTTGTGTGTTTGTGTGTTTGTGTGTATGTGTGACTGACCTTGGGTACTGACGGGTTGTGGGTACTTTCACTCCTAGTAAGTTTAGGCTTCTAGTATATATTCCAAGTGGTCGATCTCGGGGCTGTAGAGAGAGAGAGAGAGAGAGAGAGAGAGAGAGAGAGAGAGGGGGGGAGAGATAGCAAATATTACAGTAGGTTAACATTAATTTTACATAGGTATTTCTATTATATTTGCACACATATATACACACACACACACAGTATCATACGCTGTCATATACACACATACACACTTCCTTTCACACACACACACACACACACACACACTATCATACACTTTCATATACACACATACACACACTTACTTTCATACACTTTCATACACACACACACACACACACACACACACACACACACACACACACACACACACACACACACACACACAGACACACACACACACACACACACACAGACACACACACACACACACACTATCATTCACTCTCATACACACTTACTTTCAAACACACACACACTATAACAAACACTCACTTACTCTCACATACACACACATACTAGCATATACTATCTCTCTCTCTCTCTCTCTCTCTCTCTCTCTCTCTCTCTCTCTCTCTCTCTCTCTCTCTCTCTCTCTCTCTCTCTCTCTCTCTCACAGATAGAATGAATGTTGTTATAATATACTAACCAGTTGCTTCGTATGAGGAGGTGTAGTACTATGCATCGTACCACTACAACGATTGGTTTGTTGTATTCTCTCACCAACACCAACACCAACACCACCAACACGTCTCTGTCCACCTCTCTCTGATCAGTATAGGATAAATTATTATTATTATTATTATTATTATTATTATTATTATTATTATTATTATTATTATTATTATTGTTATTGTTGTGGTTGTTATTGTTATTATTATTAGTAGTAGTAGTAGTATTGTTGTTATTATCATTATCATCATTATTATTATTATTATTATTATTATTATTATTATTATTATTATTATTATCATAGTCTTACATTACAAAACAACAAACCTAATAATAATAATAATAATAATAATAATAATAATAATAATTAGATCTTTTTATAATTTTTTTTTTTCATGCCTACCTTTGCTTGCCATTTCTTCTTTACGAGTTATAATTCTGTTGATCCCTCTACTTGTGTTAGTAAGGGGGGGAGGGGATGGGGTGGGGGTGTTTTTAGGGGGGTGCTGGTGTGGGGTTGTGGGGGTAGGGGGGTGCTTTTGTGGGGTGGGGGTGGGGTTACTTCGGTGGTGGTGTGGGGTGTTTTTTTTTTAGGGGGGTGCTTTTGTGGGGTGGTGGGGGTAGGGGGGCTTTTAGGGGGGTGCTTTTGTGGGGTGGTAGGGGTAGTAGTGCCTCTAGTAGATGTATCCCTAACGTAGACAGTAGTTTGGTGACTAGTAGTGGTGATGGTGGTAGTGGTGATAGAGGTAGTGGTGATAGTGGTAGTGGTAGTGGTAGTGGTAGTTGTGGTCCATTCATTCTCATCTTCAATATAGGGTTGATATTTTACCTCCATTTCCGTTCTCACCTGCCCAGGATTAGGTTAGGTTAGGTTAGGTTGGGTTGGGATGGGTTATGTTAGGTTAGGTTAGGTTGGGATGGGTTAAGTTGGGTTAGGTTAGGTTAGGTTAGGTTAGGTTGGTTGGGTTGGGTTGGGTTAGGTTAGGTTAGGTTGGGATAGGTTGGGTTGGATAGGTTAGGTTAGGTTTGGTTTGGTTAGGTTAGGTTAGGTTGGGTTAGGTTGGGTTGGGATGTGTTAGGTTAGATTGGGATGGGTTAGGTTAAGTTAGGTTAGGTTAGGTTAGGTTGGGTTGGGTAGGGTTAAATTAGGATAGATTAGGTTAGGTTAGGTTAGGTTAGGTTAGATTAGGTTAGGTTAGGTTAGGTTGGGTAGGGTTAAATTAGGGTAGATTAGGTTAGGTTGGGTTAGGTTGGGATAGGTTGGGTTAGGTTAGGTTAGGTTAGGTTAGATTAGGTTAGGTTAGGTTGGGTAGGGTTAAATTAGGGTAGGTTAGGTTGGGTTAGGTTGGGTTAGGTTAGGTTAGGTTAGGTTAGGTTGGGTAGGGTTAAATT
>JAWQEG010006566.1:0-17500 GCA_033782935.1 Petrolisthes cinctipes
AGGGATTAGTAGGACGACGGTTACACTTCAAGCACCCCTGTCGAAAAATCAGAGTCCCATTTACTTAGGACTCTTGTGCTGCTCAGTTGGGAGCTGCGGCACGATTGGGGCCGTCCGACCCAGGGGAGACCTTAGGGTTGGTGTGCTTGGCTCATAAGGTTTCTGTTGGCCGAACGACCGAAAACCTTCTGGAAGTAGGCGGATGAGACTTATGCGAGACCAAATCACATTACCTTTTCTATTGTATTATTGGTCCTAAATTGAATTAGAGCGAGATGACTGGTCCATCAGCAAGAAAATTTACATGTACTACATGCAAGGTGTACCGCTGGTGTGAGGACTTCAGCGGGAGGAGTGCGAGCGACCTAGACTCCTCGAGTGTCTGCGACTTTTGCAAACTCGAGGAGAGGTTGATGAAGCACATCTCACTGCTCACGAAGGAGAACAACTCCCTAAAGGAGGAAGTTCTCCGAATGGACTCACAGAGGTGTGACTGCCATGTGAGAGACAAGGCAGTCCAAGGAGCTTCTTCACCGGAGAGCTCCACCACGGCGGTAAAGAATAAGAAGAAGAACAAGAAGTAGAACAACAAGAAGAAGAAGAACAACAACAAGAAGAACAGCAATGAAGAGGGAAAAGAGACTGCAGAAGGAAAAGATACTGCAGAAAAGTGTGATGAAAAAGAGGAGGGGAATATGGAGAAGGGAGAAAAACCCAAGAAGACAGTTGAGGAGGGATTAGAAGAAAGTGAGGAATCAAATAAGAAGGAAAAGAAAATGAAGAAGAAAAAGAAGAAGAAGAAGCAACCTGGAGGAAGTGACGAGCCCGGCAGGAATTCAAAACACTCTCGGGTTCCTCACAAGGCATCTCGTGCTCCTACCAAGGAGAGGCCTGTGGATATACACATTGTAGGTGATTCCCAGGCACGAGGGCTGCAACCCCTAATGGCAGATCGCCTTCACACTTCTGTGAAGGTGAATTGTTTGCCAGGTTATGGCAATGCTGACCTCCGAAAGGAAGCTGAGAGGATCCAAACGTCCAGATCTGCTGTCATTGCACTCATGGTGAGTGGTAATGATATCTACCTGAGAAATGGTAGAGTAGGCATGACCGAAGGAGTCCTCTCGGATGTGATCGGTGCAGTAGATGACTGTGGGTTAAAAACCCGCAGAAGGGTAGTTGTCGGCATGCTCCCAAGGAGAGGCCCTTTAGGGACTGCTCTGTCAAAGAACATTGCAGTAAATCAGCGCCTGGCTGATTTGTGTACTGCCGAGGGGGTGTTCTTTGTGGACCCCTACACCTCACTCTTTGGTAGAGACGACCTCTACCAGAGGGATGGCACACATCTCTCACTAAAGGGGAAAGAAGTGCTTTCCAAATTAATGGAAGACGCCGTCCGACGATGTCTCAGGAGCACTCGACCGAGCGTGGAGGAGAGCCCTCGTCGCTATGCTAGAGTGACCCCAGAGAAGACATTCGCTGAGATCCTGAAGAAGGATATCCCCAGCACTACCAAGACAATGACCAAACCGGGAAACGGAGGAGTATAGGGAGCCCTGCAGTTGGGGGTTCCCTGAAGGTTCTATTGTTCAACGCCAGGTCCATCCGAAACAAGTTTTTGGAACTGCGGGCCCTCGTTGCGACAGAGGAACCCGAGATGGTGGCCATAACGGAGTCATGGTTGAGAACCTCAGACAGAGATCTTGAAGGGGAATTCGTGATTCCAGGCTACCAACTCTTCCACAAAGATAGAGAGGACAGAGGGGGTGGTGGTGTGCTGTTGTATGTAAAGAACTCCATCAAATCGATGACCTGCAACATCACATCGAACCACGAGCTCCTTGGAGTTGACCTAGAAATAGGCACTGCAAAATACAGAACCCTGCTGCTTTATAGACCCCCTGGACAACTCAGTGAGATGGACAGGGACCTATACCAGTTGCTGGGTGAACTAGTGGACGGCAGGGTGTGCATCCTTATGGGGGACTTCAACACACATGTTGACTGGGAAACCAGAGAGCCCTCTGCCGAGAACACACCACTCTTGGAGTTTGTAAATGATGAATTCCTCACTCAATGGGTAAGGGAGCCAACAAGAGGTGCTAACATACTCGACTTGGTCCTCACCTCAGAGGATGACATCATTCAAGACCTCTCTGTAAACGAAGAAATAGGTGGAAGCGACCACAAGCTTATAAGATTTTCAGTTAAGGTCCCTAATATGGAGTCCGTGACCCCGGTGCATAGAAAATTAGACATGGGGAGAGCGAACTTTACAGGTCTTCGTGAAAGTGTTGCTGAAATGGAACTAGAGGAGGGAGAGAGTGCTGATGATCTGTGGAGGTCATTCTTGTTTTCCTTCATGGAACTTCAGTCGCGCTTTATTCCTCTGAAGGGAACAGGTCAGAAGTTCATTCAACCTAAGTGGTTTAATCGGGAAATCCGTAACCTACTAAGGGAGAGGAGAACTGCGTATCGTCGAGCGAAGACATCTGGGGACTTTGACAGTCATAGAAGACTGAATCGAAACGTGAAGTCCAAAATAAGGGCGGCTAAGCGTGCTGAGGAGGTCCGTGTGGCTAGACTCTGCAAAGAGAACCCCAAGGAGTTTTTCAGTTATGTGAATGGCCGTAAACCAATCCGACGCAGGATCGGTCCCTTGGTGAATGAGGATGGAGCATTGATGCACTCTGATGCAGAAAATGCTAACCTCTTAAATGAGTATTTCTCTTCAGTGTTCTCTGAGGAGAGTGGTCCCAATCCCGAACCTTTGGACTCCTTCAGTGACAAGTTGGAGTCAATGGTCTTCACCCAAGAAGAAATCGAGAGAAAAATAATCGAATTAAAAGCAAACAAGTCCCCCGGTCCGGATGGGTTCTTACCTAGAGTGCTGAAAGAAGTGCATGGTGAAGTATCACGGCACCTGTGCATGGTCTTCAACAGGGTAATCCAGACTGGATGCGTTCCTAGAGACTGGCGTGAGGCAGAGGTGACTCCTATCTTCAAGAAGGGAGATGCTAGCCAACCGTCAAACTACAGACCCATCAGTTTAACCTCGATAGTCTGTAAACTCAAGGAGAGCATCATGGTGGACAAAATAACAGCACACTTAGAATCAAATTTGCTACTGAGGGGTTCCCAGCATGGGTTCCGGCAGCACCGGTCATGCCTCACAAATCTGGTGGAATTCTTCCATTTTGTTTTCAGTGAGCATGATCGGGATAAAGCGGTCGATGTTGTCTACTTAGACTTTCAGAAAGCCTTTGATAAGGTACCCCACCGCCGCCTCCTTCGGAAAGTGCGTGCACTGGGCATAGACGGAAATGTGGCAAATTGGATAGAGAACTGGCTAAGTGACAGACGGCAGCGGGTGGTAGTGAATGGACAGGCTTCAGAATGGGTGCCCGTTACTAGCGGTGTTCCCCAAGGTTCTGTTCTGGGACCACTACTGTTTATCATCTATGTTAATGACGTGGATGGTGACATGGTTGCCAAGATTTCCAAATTCGCCGATGATACTAAGCTTGGTATGAATGTCGCGAAAGAAGGAAATACTACCCGCTTACAAGAAGATCTTAGGAAGATCGGGGAGTGGTCTGACACGTGGCAAATGCCATTTAACGTGAACAAATGCAAAGTTATGCATATAGGCCACAGAAACCCCCGAACAGAGTATAACCTTAAGGGCAATGCTCTCGTAAGCACTGATACTGAGAAAGACTTGGGTGTAACTATCACCAGTGACCTCAAGTTCTCAAAGCAGTGTATTGAGGCTGAGAAGAAAGCCCAAAGGATGTTAGGGTACATAAAGCGACAGTTTGGATACCGGAACAAGGAGATAGTACTTTGTCTGTACAATTCCCTTGTCCGACCGCACCTGGAGTATGCAGTCCAGTTTTGGAGTCCTTTTTACCGAAAGGATATCGCGAGATTGGAACGAGTGCAAGCCAGGGCAACCAAACTTATACCCCCTCTTAGACACAAGAG
Source organism: Petrolisthes cinctipes (assembly GCA_033782935.1). Lineage (NCBI taxonomy): Eukaryota > Metazoa > Arthropoda > Malacostraca > Decapoda > Porcellanidae > Petrolisthes > Petrolisthes cinctipes. The sequence goes on from JAWQEG010006566.1 coordinate 3,988, forward strand.
CTATAAAGATCGGTTGGTAGAACTCGACCTGTTCTCTTTGGAAACCCGGAGACTGCGTGGTCAGCTTATCGAAGTGTTTAAAATACTACGAGGCTTTGACAATGTAGACTACAGGGACATTTTCCAACTCAGTGAGGGCACAACCAGGAATCATGGCTACAAACTTGAACTGAAGCGATACAACCGTGATCTGTGTGGTAAGTTCTTTACATACAGCATCTGCGGTACTTGGAACGCGCTTCCTGCTGATGTAGTCAACAGCAACTCTGTGGATCAGTTCAAGTCCAGATTAGACAAAGCCTTAAATCACTGTCTAGGTGTTTAAGCCGTTGTGCGAGTGTTCCTTGATGGTTTCACATGACACATTCGAGGACGGTCGCCTGCTTGCGCAACTAAACCCACAGGTACCCTCTTTGTATGGATCGTAAGGTCCCCTAGGGTACTTCTTTTCCTTGTAACTCCTTGTAACTCTCTCTCTCTCGACAACCACCTTGCCGTCAGTGAGAGAGCTTGTGTGATCTGTTTGAATTTTGCTAGCTATGCTAGGGGACATTTAGTCCAGTTGGGTTACCCGTGCCAGAAAGGTAGCGTTATTAGGATCCTGACTAAGAGTTGTCAAATCTTCATGTTAATATTAAGTTTCACAACTGCTCTTCAACTGTCCTAAAATAAAAAAAAAAATAAAAAAAAAAAAATCTTCATCACTTTCGATATAAGTTTTTATTGTTAAGGACCTCACCAGCTACCTTATGCCGTGTGAGAAGGGAGGCTTTGGAACCTCCTAAAACAACGCCTTTTAATGCTCACAGGTTTTGAAAGGGCTGAGATTGAAGGGATCTCAGGCGTGTGGGGTACGAGTAATGGAGATGCCTCAGGACCCCCGTAGGTATTCTCTTAGATTAATAAGCCTGACCAGCTCCCTGTGACCGTTCTTAGGTGCCTAAAGGCTCGACTGCTCTTTGGTGAGAGAGCTTTCGTGCCTCGCTGGCTGCCAGGCCAGTAAAAGATCTCGGATTAAGTCGTGGACATTTAGTTTTACTATTTGCTTTAAGTTTGGCCGCGGATGGAGGATTAGTAGGGATTAGTAGGACGACGGTTACACTTCAAGCACCCCTGTCGAAAAATCAGAGTCCCATTTACTTAGGACTCTTGTGCTGCTCAGTTGGGAGCTGCGGCACGATTGGGGCCGTACGGCCCAGGGGAGACCTTAGGGTTGGTGTGCTTGGCTCATAAGGTTTCTGTTGGCTGAACGACCAAAAACCTTCTGGAAGTAGGCGGATGAGACTTATGCGAGACCAAATCACATAACCTTTTCTTTTGTATTATTGGTCTTAAATTGAATTAGAGCGAGATGACTGGTCCATCAGCAAGAAAATTTACATGTACTACATGCAAGGTGTACCGCTGGTGTGAGGACTTCAGAGGGAGGAGTGCGAGCGACCTAGACTCCTCGAGTGTCTGCGACTTTTGCAAACTCGAGGAGAGGTTGATGAAGCACATCTCACTGCTCACGAAGGAGAACAACTCCCTAAAGGAGGAAGTTCTCCGGATGGACTCACAGAGGTGTGACTGCCATGTGAGAGACAAGGCAGTCCAAGGAGCTTCTTCACCGGAGAGCTCCACCACGGCGGTAAAGAACAAGAAGAAGAAGAACAAGAAGAAGAACAACAACAAGAAGAACAACAAGAAGAAAAACAACAATAAAGAGGGAAAATACACTGCAGAAGGAAAAAAGACTGCAGAAAAGTGTGATAGAAAAGAGGAGGGGAATATGAAGAAGGGAGAAAAACCCAAGAAGACAGTTGAGGAGGGATTAGAAGAAAGTGAGGAATCAAATAAGAAGGAAAAGAAAATGAAGAAGGAAAAGAAGACGAAGAAGAAACAACCTGGAGGAAGTGACGAGCCCGGCAGGAATTCAAAACACTCTCGGGTTTCTCACAAGGCATCTCGTGCTCCTACCAAGGAGAGGCCTGTGGATATACACATTGTAGGTGATTCCCAGGCACGAGGGCTGCAACCCCTAATGGCAGATCGCCTTCACACTTCTGTGAAGGTGAATTGTTTGCCAGGTTGTGGCAATGCTGACCTCCGAAAGGAAGCTGAGAGGATCCAAACGTCCAGATCTGCTGTCATTGCACTCATGGTGAGTGGTAATGACATCTACCTGAGAAATGGTAGAGTAGGCATGACCGAAGGAGTCCTCTCGGATGTGCTCGGTGCAGTAGATGACTGTGGGTTAAAAACCCGCAGAAGGGTAGTTGTTGGCATGCTCCCAAGGAGAGGCCCTTTAGGGACTGCTCTGTCAAAGAACATTGCAGTAAATCAGCGCCTGGCTGATTTGTGTACTGCCGAGGGGGTGTTCTTTGTAGACCCCTACACCTCACTCTTTGGTAGAGACGACCTCTACCAGAGGGATGGCACACATCTCTCACTAAAGGGGAAAGAAGTGCTTTCCAAATTAATGGAAGACGCCGTCCGACGATGTCTCAGGAGCACTCGACCGAGCGTGGAGGAGAGCCCTCGTCGCTATGCTAGAGTGACCCCAGAGAAAACATTCGCTGAGATCCTGAAGAAGGATATCCCCAGCACTACCAAGACAATGACCAATCCGGGAAACGGAAGAGTATAGGGAGCTCTGCAGTTGGGGGTTCCCTGAAGGTTCTATTGTTCAATGCCAGGTCCATCCGAAACAAGATTTTGGAACTGCGGGCCCTCGTTGCGACAGAGGAACCCGAGATGGTGGCCATAACGGAGTCATGGTTTAGAACCTCAGACAGAGATCTTGAAGGGGAATTCGTGATACCAGGCTACCAACTCTTCCACAAAGATAGAGAGGACAGAGGGGGTGGTGGTGTGCTGTTGTATGTAAAGAACTCTATCAAATCGATGACCTGCAACATCACATCGAACCACGAGCTCCTTGGAGTTGACCTAGAAATAGGCACTGCAAAATACAGAACCCTGCTGCTTTATAGATCCCCTGGACAACTCAATGAGATGGACAGGGACCTATACCAGTTGCTGGGTGAACTAGTGGACGGCAGGGTGTGCATCCTTATGGGGGACTTCAACACACATGTTGACTGGGAAACCAGAGAGCCCTCTGCCGAGAACACACCACTCTTGGAGTTTGTAAATGATGAATTCCTCACTCAATGGGTAAGGGAGCCAACAAGAGGTGCTAGCATACTCGACTTGGTCCTCACCTCCGAGGATGACATCATTCAAGACCTCTCTGTAAACGAAGAAATAGGTGGAAGCGACCACAAGCTTATAAGATTTTCAGTTAAGGTCCCTAATATGGAGTCCGTGACCCCGGTGCATAGAAAATTAGACATGGGGAGAGCGAACTTTGCAGGTCTTCGTGAAAGCGTTGCTGAAATGGAACTAGAGGAGGGAGAGAGTGCTGATGATCTGTGGAGGTCATTCTTGTCTTCCTTCATGGAACTTCAGTCGCGCTTTATTCCTCTGAAGGGAACAGGTCAGAAGTTCATTCAACCGAAGTGGTTTAATCGGGAAATCCGTAACCTACTAAGGGAGAGGAGAACTGCGTATCGTCGAGCGAAGGCATCTGGGGACTTTGACGGTCATAGAAGACTGAATCGAAACGTGAAGTCCAAAATAAGGGCTGCTAAGCGTGCTGAGGAGGTCCGTGTGGCTAGACTCTGCAAAGAGAACCCCAAGGAGTTTTTCAGTTATGTGAATGGCCGTAAACCAATCCGACACAGGATCGGTCCCTTGGTGAATGAGGATGGAGCATTGATGCACTCTGATGCAGAAAATGCTAACCTCTTAAATGAGTACTTCTCTTCAGTGTTCTCTGAGGAGAGTGGTCCCATTCCCGAACCTTTGGACTCCTTCAGTGAGAAGTTGGAGTCAATGGTCTTCACCCAAGAAGAAATCGAGAGAAAAATAATCGAATTAAAAGCAAACAAGTCCCCCGGTCCGGATGGGTTCTTACCTAGAGTGTTGAAAGAAGTGCATGGTGAAGTATCACAGCACCTGTGCATGGTCTTCAACAGGGTAATCCAGACTGGATGCGTTCCTAGAGACTGGCGTGAGGCAGAGGTGACTCCTATCTTCAAGAAGGGAGATGCTAGCCAACCGTCAAACTACAGACCCATCAGTTTAACCTCGATAGTCTGTAAACTCATGGAGAGCATCACGGTGGACAAAATAACAGCACACTTAGAATCAAATTTGCTACTGAGGGGTTCCCAGCATGGGTTCCGGCAGCACCGGTCATGCCTCACAAATCTGGTGGAATTCTTCCATTTTGTTTTTAGTGAGCATGATCGGGATAAAGCGGTCGATGTTGTCTACTTAGACTTTCAGAAAGCCTTTGATAAGGTACCCCACCGCCGCCTCCTTCGGAAAGTGCGTGCACTGGGCATAGACGGAAATGTGGCAAATTGGATAGAGAACTGGCTAAGTGACAGACGGCAGCGGGTGGTAGTGAATGGACAGGCTTCAGAGTGGGTGCCCGTTACTAGCGGTGTTCCCCAAGGTTCTGTTCTGGGACCACTACTGTTTATCATCTATGTTAATGACGTAGATGGTGACATGGTTGCCAAGATTTCCAAATTCGCCGATGATACTAAGCTTGGTATGAATGTCGCGAAAGAAGGAAATACTACCCGCTTACAAGAAGATCTTAGGAAGATCGGGGAGTGGTCTGACACGTGGCAAATGCCATTTAACGTGAACAAATGCAAAGTTATGCATATAGGCCCCAGAAACCCCCGAACAGAGTATAACCTTAAGGGCAATGCTCTCGTAAGCACTGATACTGAGAAAGACTTGGGTGTAACTATCACCAGCGACCTCAAGTTCTCAAAGCAGTGTATTGAGGCTGAGAAGAAAGCCCAAAGGATGTTAGGGTACATAAAGCGACAGTTTGGATACCGGAACAAGGAGATAGTACTTTGTCTGTACAATTCCCTTGTCCGACCGCACTTGGAGTATGCAGTCCAGTTTTGGGGTCCTTCTTACCGAAAGGATATCGCTAGATTGGAACGAGTGCAAGCCAGGGCAACCAAACTTATACCCTCTCTTAGACACAAGAGCTATAAAGATCGGTTGGTAGAACTCGACCTGTTCTCTTTGGAAACCCGGAGACTGCGTGGTCAGCTTATCGAAGTGTTTAAAATACTATGAGGCTTTGACAATGTAGACTACAGGGACATTTTCCAACTCAGTGAGGGCACAACCAGGAATCATGGCTACAAACTTGAACTGAAGCGATACAACCGTGATCTGTGTGGTAAGTTCTTTACATACAGCATCTGCGGTACTTGGAACGCGCTTCCTGCTGATGTAGTCAACAGCAACTCTGTGGATCAGTTCAAGTCCAGATTAGACAAAGCCTTAAATCACCGTCCAGGTGTTTAAGCCGTTGTGCGAGTGTTCCTTGATGGTTTAATGACACATTCGAGGACGGTCGCCTACTTGCGCAACTAAACCCACAGGTACCCTCTTTGTATGGATCGTAAGGTCCCGTAGGGTACTTCTTTTCCTTGTAACTCCTTGTAACTCTCTCTCTCTCTCTCTCTCTCTCTCTCTCTCTCTCTCTCTCTCTCTCTCGTTTCACCTTCCACTCCCCTTTTCACTTCTCCCCTTCCACCAACCACCACCACCACCACCACCGCCACCAGCCTGTGTAAAAAGACGAGATCAGATTATCGAATCCCCAAAGGAATTTCAGTCCGCTATCTGTGCCACCAATTTCGTTACTCTCTTTTTTATCCCCCTTCGTTCGTCTCTGTTGTTCCACGTTTTATTTTTTGTTGTTGTAATTCTTTTTTTTCTTTTTCGTTCGCCGGGATTCGATTTGGCGAGAAAATTGAAATGCTGTGGGAGTCGGGAAATTGAAATCAAAGGTTAGATCCAAGGTAAATATTAAAAAACACACACACACATTAAAAAAAAAAAATTGCTGAAGGGAAGTTGAATTAATCTGAATGTCAAGAGCGTACTGTACACATGAAACAGACGACACACCAGAGCAAGGGGTGAGTGAGGAAAGGGTCGGGGTGAGGGTTGACAGGGGTGAGGTTATAGTGGAAGGGAGAAGGGAGACAACAGGATTAGATGGGGTAAAGGTGTAGAGACAGATGTGAGAAGGAGACAAAGATAGAAAGACCGAGAGGAAGGACACCACACTGAACACAACGTCACACACTACTATACATACATATATATCCTATGCACGTTGAAAAGAGCCTCACGTTTTAGGTTATAATTGATGCCCACAACTGTACAACGAGCGTCAATAGTGGTGTCAGGAAATACAGTGTAAACATAAGACGACGACGAGCCAAACGTCGGGTATATTTCCCCGTGACGATGTTAGGAAGCTTGAAAGATTACAGTTGTTTTTCTTATGGCCACATCAGAGGTAATTTGTAGCCTCTAATATACCGACCATATATTTCCCTTCTTAATAATGTCACCAAAAGTCTCCTTCGTGATTTGCCAACAAGATAAAAAAGAAGTAGTTTGCTTTGTATCACCAAGCTCTGAGTTGCTTTATATTATTTGGCCTTCCCCACTTTGTAGTTCATGGGTGTATTATCATTCTTCTCCCGGTTTGTTGTTCTGCTTCGCCACCTTCATCAGGGAGGGAGGGAGGGAGTGAGTGAGATGAGGGGCGCCGCTCCCCCTTAATTAACCAGAGCTATACACACAACACCCGCCCCCCAGACCTCCCATCACCCACTCTGCTAAACTTTCCATACCTTTCTTTCCTTACCACACTTTCTCTCCCTATTCTTTCATCACCACACCTTCTCTCCCTATTCTTTCCTCACCACACCTTCTCTCCCTATTCTTTTCATCACCACACCTTCTCTCCCTATTCTTTTCATCACCACACTTTCTCTCCCTATTCTTTTCATCACCACACCTTCTCTTCCTATTCTTTTCATCACCACACTTTCTCTCCCTATTTTTTTCATCACCACACCTTCTCTCCCTATTCTTTTCATCACCACACTTTCTCTCCCTATTCTTTTCATCACCACACCTTCTCTCCCTATTCTTTTCATCACCACACCTTCTCTTCCTATTCTTTTCATCACTACACTTTCTCTCCCTATATATATCGTCACCCACCAAACCTGCTTCTCTCTCTACAGATTTCCTCTTCACATTCTCTCCACACTCTCTGCCCCTTCCCCCTTTCACACAAGCCATCCCTCTTCTTCAAATCTATCTATCTACCTTGCCAACCCACGCCCCTCACACCTCTTTACCTCTACCTTTTTTCTCTCCCTCCCACATCTGCCTCTAACCCCTATACTCCATCCTCTCTCCCTCACCTCTATACCCTACCTCCCTCTACCCTCACACACTGTCAACCCCCACCCCTTCTAGCTTCCTCTTTCCTCACCCCTGTACACCCCTACCCTTTTCCTCTTTCATCCGCCAACCACCCTTCCTTCCTCTACCCTCACCCCCTGTCAACCCCCACCCCTTCTAGCTTCCTCTACCCTCACCCCTGTACACCCCTACCCTTTTCCTCTTTCATCCGCCAACCACCCTTCATTCCTTCCTCACCCACGTCAACTCCCACCCCTTCCTTCCTCTACCCTCACCCCTGTAAACTCCTACTACACTTTTTCCTCTATCACCCCCCACCCTTCCTTCCTCACCCCTGTCAACTCCCACCCCCTCCTTCCTCTTCCCTCACCCCTGTACACCCCTACCCTTTTCCTCTTTCAACCTCCAACCAACCTTCCTTCCTTCCTCACCCATGTCAACTCCCACCCCTACTCCTCCTTCCTCTCGTTCCCCTCCTCGGTCCTCCCCTCTCCTCGCTGTCACTTCTAACGTGTTTTGTGGGTATGATCAAGTTTGAGAACTATGCATAATTGTGTGTGAGAGAGAGAGAGAGAGAGAGAGAGAGAGAGAGAGAGAGAGAGAGAGAGAGAGAGAGAGAGAGAGAGAGAGAGAGAGAGAGAGAGAGAGAGAGAGAGAGAGAGAAGAAAGAAAGAAAGAAAGATAGAAAAATAGATAGATAGAAAGAGAGTGAGTGAGTGAGTGAGTGACCCTCATTCACTCCGTCTCACTCAATTGTTTTGTGTGTGTGTCAGTCTATTTGTGTCGTCTTCTCTATCACTCCAGTATCATTCATTCTCTCCGTGTCATTCTGTTTCTCTTCATAGTTTTGTGTCGTCAATTTTTTTTTTCTCTGCATGATTATATCTTTGGTTTGTTGGTTTGTGGTTTGTTTTTTGTTTCTCTGTCTCTCTCTGTGTACTGTTTATTGAATTGTCTGTAGTATATTTAAGGTTATTCTGTCTCTGTCCGTGTTTCTCATGCTGTTATGCTCGTACGCACACACACACACACACTCAAACATACACACATACACACAAACACATTCATACTCACTCACACACACACACACAACACATACATACACATATACAAATACACACACACATACACACAAACACATTCATACCCACTCACACACACACACACACACAACACACACATACACACAAACACATTCATATTCACTCACACATACACATATACAAACACACACACACACACATCTATAAACAAGAACTCATGTGCACGTAAATATGTGTACTGTATGTGTGTATGTATGTATGTATGTATGTATGTAGGTGCGTGACTCTATACAATGTGTGTATGTATGTATGTATGTGTATGGTACTGTTGAGGTGTATGTGTGTTTGTGGGGTGTTGAATAATAATAATAATAATAATAATAATAATAAACCTGTAAATCATTTCGTGTAGGAGAGTTAATGAGAAGAATTTACAGCTAGAGTGAAGCCATGATAAGTGACTTTGTTTACCACGACTGTGTGTGTGTGTGTGTGGGGGTGGGGGATATGTATGGTGTGTGTGTGTGGGGTGGGTATTTTTGTGTGTGTGTGGGGGGGGGGGGGGTGTATATGTATGGTGTGTGTGGGGGGGGGGGTTTGTGTGTGTGTGTAAGTAAGTAAGTAAGTAAATGTTTATTGCCACAAATTATACATACAAACAGAATACATACAATATATACAATACAATGACTTAGGTCTGTCGAGCAAAGCTCCATGACAGACATTTTGTTTTTAATTTGAAATGGATTAAACGCTATGGATAGGCATTTGAAAACCTATACTTATTACATAGTTATATATAGTACATAAAATAATATACCAATTTTTTTAACATTCATAATGGTATTACCAAATTAAGCTGATAAAAATTCTTAAATTTCTAAATACTATGCTGCAAATCCAGTAAATATTTTCTTATTTCCCTTTTAAATTTAGATATGGTGCTTGTTTTAAGTAGAAGCTTTTGATCCAGTGGTAGACTATTAAACAGTTGAGGACCATAACATATTAAACTATTTTTAAATAGAGTTGTTCTAAACTGTGGTCAATCTAAGTTAATTATATTACTTCTAGTGTTACGAGAGGATTCTACAAATTTAAAGGCTATATTTTCTTCTAAGTGCCTTACTGTTTTGAAAATCAGTAGTAAAGAAAAGTGGATAGACTCAAACTTTAATAGTTTATTTTCTGTGAATATTGTAGTTGTTGAGTCAAACATTTTCATAAAAATTATGCATCTGAATATTTTCTTCTGCATTACTACTAATTTAGATAAGAATGAAGGCCATGTGCTTCCCCAAATGGCTACACAATAAATTAAAAGTGGATAACATAATGTATAATATATACTAATCATAGCTTCCCTTGTAAGATTACCTCTGATCTTATATAATATGCCACACATTTTTGACAACTTTGTACATACTTCCTCTATGTGATACCGCCAATTCAAGTTTTGGTCTATCCTTACTCCTAGAAATTTGATATGATCAGCATGTTTTATAGTTTCACCTTCTAACAATAACGGTGGTATTTGTTTCTTTAGTGATCTATTTTGGAAGAGAATATAATTAGTTTTCGAAATATTGAGCTTTAGTTTATTTATTTGTATCCAATTATATATTAATTTTAATTCTGAAGTTAAAGTTGAATGTAAAGAGTTGATACTTTGTTCAGCTAGCAGAAGGTTTGTATCATCTGCATATATTATAAACTTAAATTTTGAACTAGCATGTATTATATCATTAATATAAATAAGAAAAAGGATTGGCCCCAAAATTGATCCCTGTGGTACACCTTTTCTTATGGGAATAAATTATGAATAATTCATATTTCAAAACACAGCCTGTACTCTATTGCTCAGATAACTTTGAAACAATTTTAATGGTAAACCTCTAATTCCTAAATGTTCCATTTTGTCTAGTAAAATTTTGTGATCTAGTGTGTCGAACGCTTTGGATAAGTCAATAAATACACCCGCTACAGGAAGCTTTTTCTCCAGTAGTTGATAAACATTGCTGACAAACTGTAATATTGCTGTTTCTGTAGAACGGTTACCTCTGAATCCATGTTGTTGTTCGCATAATAATTTATTATTTTCTAGATAGTTCATCAACCTAGAGGCAATAACTTTCTCAAATATTTTACTTAAAGCTGGGAGCACTGAAATGGGGCGATAGTTATTTATGTCTCCTTTATTGCCTGACTTGTACATAAGTATATCTTTAGCCTTCTTTAATTGTTCTGGAAAAATGCCTGTTTTAAGTGAAAGGTTAATAATATGAGTCATTGAAATCGAAATTATTGAGGATGAATATTTTAAAATTTTTAGGTGATATATCGTCATACCCAGAAGCTGTAGGTTTGAGAGCATTTAGATTATTTTCTACCTCAGTATGATGTACGGGTATCAAATACATTGAAAAATTAGGTGAAACACCAAGATATCTCATATGATTATTTTCAGCTCCATTTAAATTAAAACCACCAGTACCTGTATTTAAGAAGTGATCATTAAAGGCAGTAGATGTATCATCACATGATGGGTTAAGCTCAATTAAATGTTTGTTTCCTACATTGTTTTTTCTACCTAGTATACAAGATATAATATTCCATTGATTCTTCGGATTTCCTTGATTTTCTTTCAATTTATCTTTGTAATATTTGTTTTTAGCTGCTATTAAAGTTGTTGTTAATTTATTTCTATATTTTTTATAAAAGTCTTCATAGGTTAAAGGCCATTTCTTTGCAAGCCTTTCTAGTCTATTTTTTTCTTTAATACTGGATTTTAAAGCTGGTGTAATATAAGGACTAATCTCATTTTTGTTATTGATGCGTGTTTTTGTTATTGGAAAGTATTTTTCAAATAGCTTACTGAATTCATCATAAAATAATTTATAACCGTAATTGGGGCAAGAGGATGCCAGAACATTATGCCAGTTTACTTGTGAAGTTCATTAATGAATTGTTCTATAGTAGTAGGTGTAATTATCCTTTTATTAATGTACAAAGGAGTATCTGGTTTTAAATAATTAATTTTGAATTGAGAAAATGTAGGGAAGTGATCTGTGATGTCTGACTGTATTATATAATTTCCAATATTTGATTCTATTTGTGATGTCCATATGTGATCTATGAGTGTGGCTGTGGTGTCTGTTATTCTAGTGGGTTTGGTTATTAATGGAAACAATGAAAAAGAATACATCAGATTGATAAATTCATTAATAGTACTTTCATGGTTCTTAAATAAATCTAAATTAAAGTCGCCGAAAACAAAAATTCCCTGGTATTTTTTATCATGTGCTATAGATAATATTCCCGTCAATACATTTAAAAATTCGTTGATATTGCCACTAGGAGGCCTATATATGCATACAAATAATTACCTATTCATAATACCTACTTCAACACCTATACATTCTATAAATGTCTCTACAAATGAGAATTCTTCTTGTACAGATGCATGATAATTATCAGATATATACATGGCCACTCCACCACCATGGGTATTTCTAGAGTTAGAATACATTTTATAGCCTCGAATATCATAGAGTGGGGCTAAATGAGTGTCTAGCCGTACTTCTGTAAATCCAAGAACACTGAAATTGGTACTTATATTATTTAGGATAGTGTCAGTAAAAATTTGGATATTTCTTGGAATAGATCGTATGTTCATGTTTAGTAAAGTAATAGTATTATTATCTGTTGGCAAAGAAAAATGATCGAGGAAAATATATTCTGATTTTGGGACATTCAAGTATCGATAATGGGCGAGAAATTCGTTTATATCTATTTCATCATTATATTTCTCATCTAGTATAACAAGTGGATTAAATTCTAAATTTTGTAAGTGGTTTATGTATGAGTCTAAACTTTGATTATTAAAAATATGATTTAAATCAAGGTCATTCACAGAAGCAAATGGAAGGTCATTAGGCCTTATTAATTGATTAACAGCCATGATTGTATGCCACTATCATCATTATTACCATTACACACAAATAAATACACAATATTAATAACAACGCTAATAATAGCAGTACCAGTAACATAGAAACATAGAATTTAATAAAAGTTATCCCAATACTGGTTTCAGGCACAGATAAACTATGATCTACAACAATGATTAATTTATATATATAATAACTTAAAAGTGCAAGCAGCAATTTTTTTTTAGATTCAATAGTAAAATATAAGATAATATAATATAATATGAAAGGTGATAAGGGTGCACACCAATGTGGTGCGCAGCCATTACGTTGTTTTCTATTGCCTATAATGTTAAACATTATTAATGATAGCAATTATTATAGAAACTGAGATAAGTCTGTGATACACTTATTTCTTCTTACGGTTCCTGAGTACTTTCTGTTGGGGCTGTATGGCGCCACCTGCCTCACCAGCACTACTATCGTTACCAGTCCTCACACCCTCCCGGTCCACACCCTCTTGATCCACTCCTTCACGTACTACACCTTCATGGTCTCGTGTATCGGGGGCAGCACCTCCACTCGTACATCCAGCTCCTCCCAAAGGCACAGCAGCAGTAGTAGTAGCTCTGGCCACAGCCGTGGACTCACCAGACGAAGCACCACCAGACGAAGCACCACCCAACGTCACACAACCAGCGGCACCCTCATTCAGAACTCCCAAACCGACACTTGAATCCTTGGGCGAGCCTGGCTGAGTCGATCGTTGGCTAATTTTCTCCTTTATTATCAGCTTTGTATGTTTAAAATAAGCGATTTTTCCTTCATTCTTAGCTTTCTTTAGTAGGTGAAATTGTTGTTTCTTTATCTCTTGTGAAGCCGGGCATAGATCTTCATTAATAAATACATTAGTACCCTTGAGCTTTCTGCAATTTCTTAACACTGCTTCACGTTCACCAAACTTATCGAACCGTACAACAACTGTTCGGGGTCCCGTGGGTACAACCGGTCCGACTCGATGGGCTCGTTCGATGTTCACTGCTGGAAACTGAAGCTTTTTTTCTAAATTCTTCGACACTGTTGAAGCTGTTTGTTCCCATGTTTCACCACCAGGTTGTTCTGCAATACCCGTAATACGAAGATTGTTACGCCTGCTATAATCTTCCTGGTAGTTTAAACGTTTCTCCATATCGATGTTTCTCGATTGCAAGCCTTCAATGA